>OMNW01011212.1:4562-20728 GCA_900303245.1 Selene dorsalis
CATGGTGAGATAAAGCATGATAGTTATGGGAGACTAGAAAAAGAGGCAGTCTGACAGGAGACTGTTGTACCTTCGTCTTTATTATGACAAGCAGGCAGAATAGTGAGACTCAGTTTTGCCCCCTCTCCGGCCCTAATATCTCCCCCCAGCACACTGGACATCAGTTCACTACTAGAAGTAATTAGGGAACAGAGCCACACAGAGTGTTTACTTAATTAAAACACTTGATGACCATCTGTTTGCTCATAGTAAATGTTGCTCAGACAATGTGCACAGACTAGTTCGTGCATATTTTTCAATCTCAGCCCGTGTTTGATAACAGTACCTTGGTCATGTTGCAGCGGTATCAGAGAGCCCACGGAGCTCCGAATGCAAATGCACATGAAATATCATTTTTAGCACCGTGGCTGCTGAAGTGTCCATATATTTCAGTATCAGTCAGAGCCTCCTCACCATGTGTGATACATCATGCAGTATGAAGTGATGATATACTATAGTGCTTCTGGATATCTCTAATAAATGCGACGCAAACTGAATCTAACGCCCCTGACTCCACCTGAAAGCATCAACACAGCAGACAAGTAAAATGTTTTAGTACAACAGTGCTATATCCAAACAGCAGACATACTTCCTAAAGCACCTACTTTGCAAAAATATGCATAACATAATGGCCTCTTTACATCTAAAATTAACCATTACAGAATACTTCACCCTCTAATTCCCATGACTAACATCTTGTTGTCCATTTTATATACTATTTGCAATAAATGTAGTCCATTATTGTCCATTAGTGACCCAAAACTGTTTGTCCTAATGTGCATGTTTGCGTCTGTGTTTGTGTGTGTGTCCATACCCTCACAGGGACCGAAATGACTCCCAACTATGTCGACAGTAGCTTCTCCAACTGGACCATCTCCCCATGGTGCACCTGCAAGGGCAGTGGAAACCAAGAGGAGGAATGTCTGAACTTCCTGCGGCACTTCACCGATAACACATGCCTAAGTGAGTCACCCCGACACACTGACACCCTGCATGCATCTGAAATGTGTTTTGTAGCTGACTGAGGATTACAGCATGTGATATTGATAAGATCACAAGTTTGTGATGCAGGAGTTTCTCCTGCTGCCATGTAAGGGTAGAATGAGCCATGAACTTCGATCTAATGCAACTTTAATAGTTTCATGTCATACTCAGTCTTGCAGTGTTATTGAGCTCTCCTGTCAGATAACTGTGGATGCGATGTTGGCAAGTGTTGGATGGTGGTCAGCAGAGACTGAATGTGGAAGAGAAAGGGGTGATGGGCAGGAGCCACTTTAGACATGCAAGTAATAAAAGGTCAAAAGAAAATTTGGTTAAAGTAATTTTTTTCAAATCGAACTGAAAATAGTTTATAATTTATTTTGTTTGGTTATTACAAAGGGAGAAATAAAGCCAGAGGGATGTAGAGAAAAGATGGAAAGATGGATGAATGGATGAATGGATGAATGGATGGATGGACGGACGGATGGATAGACGGATGGATGGATGGATGGATGGACAGATGGATGGATGTTCTGATGAAAATTTGCGCGCTACATAGTTTGATACAGCTTATCCAAGGACACTCCTTTGCCCACTGATTAAGTTGAAATTAAATGTTCTCACTTCCTCAGAAACGAGTAATTTCTTATCACTTCTCATCCCTCCTTTGGGCAAGATCTGCCCAGACTTTAATACAAAAGAAACCATTTGCATGTCATTTTCACATTCAATCTAGGAGAGTTAAAGGGCTTATCCCTTACGGCGGAAAAATGTCATGAAAATGGAAAGATCTAGCACAAATGAAATAATAGGGAGAGCTAAAATACATTTCATCTGTACATCTAATGCATAACACACTGGATGCAGCATGACAGAGTGGTTACCTCAAACATCCTTATGCTTTTCTCACTGAGAAGTAAAATACAGACAGATCCCTCCTTGCTATGCTGGAGCGAGCAGTGTCATCAGTGCTACAAGACACCGTTGCCTTTAACATGTTCCATTGTGTGGATAATGCTTTCAGACCATTTCAATAGATTGCCGGGGTACAGTTTTAGCTGAGTGTGCAGGATGAGGGATGAGGCTGGGAGCTGAGGAGGCGTCTTGAAAAATAACACAAAATGCAGCATCTCCTCTCTGCAGTCAAGGGGAACGAGCGATAAACTTCGACACACCAGGGAGGAGAATGTACACAAAAACACACACATATACATAGATATCTGCGTGTGTATGTATGTGTCTTTTAGCCCCTCATGACCCCCATCTTTCCACTCACACTATTTCTGCAGAGTCAAATAATTCCTTACGCTGATCGACAAACCAAAGCATACTGCAAATGAAAACCATGTGGTGGACAAATAATTTACTATCTACACCTCTTCCTCACTTTATCTGACGAGTTCAAGAAAAAGGAAAATCCAACAGAAGAACACTTTGAGAATACACATTTGACTAAAATATGTGGGGAAGGCAGCAGAAAAACATTCCAGGATGTTAAAATATTAGTCTGAACATAACCTCGAGTTCCTCCTCTCTCAGACTTTCCTCTCCTTGTTCTCTCCTCCTTTATCTATTACTCCATCTGTCCCTGCAGGTAGGGCAATGCAGGCTATGCCCAGGGGTTAAAGGAAAACTTATCCAGAGTCATTAAAAAATTGAATTGCTATTGGCAATGAGCTTAATCACTCGGTGGAACATTTGGGTGCAGTAAAACATCCTGTGTGGAGGCCCTCCAGCCAGCTAGTTTGATTTATGACTTTATTCCCCCATCTTACAGCATCTGTAGGGGCATAGCTTACTATAGCCGACGCTGACAAACAGATGCGTAACATCGCATGTCTCAGCAGTGCTTCACCAGCTCCTCACTGCAAGGATTAAAGTTGCTGGGCTTCACTCTGTTTCTTTCGCTGCTTTTATTTTCCTGCAGCAGTCCAAACGCCAGTGTTGAACAGAATGAGAAACAGGAAGAAAGCTTTTGTATGTGTTAAGTGTGCAGGTGTATGTGTGTGTGTGCGCCTTTGTGTGTGATTTGCTGTACAGTATGTACACTGGTGTGTGCGCGTAGCACTGTGTAGGCGGACAGAGGATGTGACAGACAAATCTATGTGGCCATGCGCTGGGATTACTAAAGACTGCGTGTGTGTGTCCATCTGATTATGCATGTGTGCTCCACAAGTATCCTGTCTGTCCTTTGTGTGGTAGTGGGGAAATGCCATTTCTCCTTTGTTTGGGAATGTTTTGAATTTGATCAGTAACATAAATCTATTCAAAGTCATCTCTCCATGCTGACCTTATAATGGAGGTGGTTGCCAAGCAATTACATGCCTTGCCTTCTCTCTGGCTGAACAAAGAGAAACAAGCCTCATGTTTTAAACGGATGAGCAGTGAAAAGGTACTCAGACCCTATTTTACCCTATCTAGCTGAAAAGCTGACTGAACAGGGAGTTATCACATTTTTGCAGAGACGCACACATGCACTTAGACACAAAATTATGCACACTCATACAGTGCATCTGCAGGCAGACACACAAACACTTGTGTGCATTGACGAGCTGCAGTCGTCTGTTTGAGCTGATTGATTTGCTACTTTTAAAAGATTCCATTTCTAAGTGCACTATACTGCCGGCAAACATCATCAGCACAAGCACAGATATTATACCACTGTTTGGTCAGCTGGTCTCAATTTGACAGCGGTTGTTGCAACATGAAAGCTTTTTTTGTGAGGAGTTCAGGGCAGGAACCAAAGTTGTTTGCATTTGGTACATGTGTCCACTGTGTCACCAGGATTCACTTACAGAAGGATAATTATAGCTAAATGGATAGCATGAACATGTTTGACAGTCACAAAGAAGTTGCAGATTAAGTTGTTAAACATATAACGGCTTTAGTGTTTTGTGAGTCAGTAAGATCTTCAGCAGCCTCCCCGGTCACAGATTTCATTAACAGTCCCCTGATTGCTGCTTGTGATTAGTTTGGCGTACAACTCTCCAGCTTACTGCCTGAGAAAAAAAGAGTGCCTTTCCATACCGGTTTCACTTCTTCCTTCCTCAATCCCTCTCTGCCCTCCCTCGTTCCCTTGGTTGCCAAAGATTGGGCAGGGGACCAAGAAGTTGACTTAGAGCTGTCTGTCTGCTCACTGGCTTCTTGCTGGGGTGGTAGTCAAAAACAAATGACTTTATATCTCTGTCCCTGCAGGAAATGCCATTCAGGCCTTCGGTTATGGGTTAGACAACATGCTGAACAAAAGTGTGTCTGTCCCCGGCACCTCGGCGATGACGAAGACAGGGTGGGACTGGACAACGGGAACCTCAGAACCTCCATTTGTCACCATCCCAAAGGTAATAGGTTTGCACTGATTGTTGCATTGCATGTGATATTACAAATGTTAAATTTATATGCAAAAATGTATCGCGGAGCCATTATTTCCTGGCTGCTTGTCAATCAGGTAGGCTTTTTGAATTAAGGGTGTTAATCCTGGAGTCTATTATACGATATATAGGTCAACCCATTGTGTGAAATTTAAACAGATATGATTTGTTGCAGCACAAATATATCCATACATGTTCAGCAGTTTCCAGCAACTTCTTTGCATAAATTTGTGAAAATGGACCTATTACAAGAAGAACCAAAAAAACACTCCTCCACTCGGCTTCCATGAAACGAGGATTTCGTACAGTGGCAAAATCATAAAGCTCAATACTCTGCACCATTCACATTCACATCACATTCAATCTCTATGCTTGTTAAAGCAATTGGCACATCAGAACAGACGCTTTACGATAAGACAGTTTATGCTACACCCAAGATGATGACATTTGGTTGAAATATTATATTTCTCTCACACACAATGAAATAGTGAAAGGGATGGGGGATGGGGGTTTTAATCTGGATTAGAGGTTCTAAAATACTGGCCCAGGGCCTGTTCTCTGCTGAATGCCGTCTACTCTGAAGACTGCAGTCAACTCTGCTGTAACTGGGTTCACCGTCTGGAGCAAAAAAACATCACTCTTTGCTGTGCTGCAAGAATGCATGTGTGTTTGTCTTTTAATAAAACTGTATTTCATTTTCTCTTCAAATAAAATGTGAAAATGACAGAATGATATTGTCCACCAAAGTCTACCTCTCCCCCACTGTCTCAACAAAACATTTCACACTGCACATTGGGCTTACAAAGGGTTTCTCCTGTTCCATTTTCCTTTTTTCTTTTTTTTTTTTTTTGTATCTAACTGTTGAGTTTCATTAGTTTTCTCAATGAAATATTGTTCTGCTTTACAGATGTATTTTAGATGTGCCATGCAGCTTTCTGGTGTAAAACTAATGATGTTTTTCACCTTTGCAGGAGTCCCAGCTACCAAGCTTGGCTGAATTAGACACTGTAAGATGAAACTGTACTCTGTAAAAACGTTCAGCTGCTGCCACCACTGCTGCTGTTGCGTTTGTTGATCTTTTGTTAATGTCATTTTTTTTTGTGACTATTACAAATACGCACAAACTCCCACCAGCATGCAATGTTTATGGATGCAAATTTGCATGCTGAATGAATGACTACCATTAAGACATCTATTTTGAGTAATTCCAGGGGCTTTCACAGCCATTAAATGGTCACACTGCACCTGAGTCATGCAGTATTGTCCTTCATGCAGAAACCCTCATTGTTGTGAAGACAGCAAATTAAAACCTTAAAAATGTTGCAAAGAAGAGAATTAATGAACAAGCTCCACTGATAACAATTACAGTGCGTTTGTTAGTAAAGGTATTGGAGGGAGAGAGAGGGAATGGCATGGCATGGAGAGAATGGATGGTGGAGGAGCTTTCTCCAAGGGTTCTGTGTGTGTCGGTATTGATGCACCGCTCTTTGCCTGTCTCACTGCAGCGTGGTGTTTAATTTATTGTAAAAATGGTAATTAGGAAACAATAAGACGTGTGATTACTCAAGCAGGAAGTTTATAATTAGAGAGGGAGCTGTTAGGGACATTTTGGGCGGCCCTGTGTTCTCAGACAACTATGCCTGGCAATTAAAACTTGTCAGACTTCCATGGCAGATAAATTGGGGGAGTGTTGTTATGGTATGAGTCCTCTTGGCAGAAGACTGACTGTCCAATGCTGTAAATCTCAAGGCAGCCAGCGAGCACCCCATAGTAACACACACATGCACATGTGCAGGCGCACGTGTACACACTGGGTAACAGAATATATTCAGTTTGTGATGGATGGATGAATGCCAAACAACCATGACATCAAGGGACACCCTATAATATAAAGCAGTGTTGGATAATAGTGTGAATCTACAGTCTGTGACTAAGCCTGTTCACGTCAGTCATACGGCTGTCTTATAGACTATAGACTATAGAGTATTTTCAGCTAATTTAGATGCTAATTATTCAAAATGTCACTGTCAGTGTTTGTGGGCTTTATCCCATGCAGAGTGAGTAAACATATGGGCTGAGGCTTGGTCCTTAGAGCATTGTAAGTCAGAGGGGTAGCCATCACAAGTCCTACTTTGTTTATACTGAGAAAAACAATTGCTTTTCCCATATACTAATGTGTTTCTGCAGAGTTTGATGAAGTAAATGGTAAATTCCCAGTGATGTATTTGTTATATTCCCAGGGTCAGTGTGGGTCTCACAGATAAGATGGATTTTGTGTGTTTTATAATTGTAATCCTGATTTGAATTTAAATGCCTTCACTGAACAGATTCTTGAACAAGGAGCTATTTAAATGGAAGTATCTGTTTCTATTGGGTTTGGTTTCGTTTACAGAGTGATATAAACCAACTTGTCTATGTGAAAATCCCCTCACTAACCCCAGTTATTGGGAAGCTGGCGTTCCCTGTGTTCCCATGTAACACTGTCATGTTGATTTTCAGCTCAATTGAATGCAATTGATTGTGGACAGAAACTACGTAACTCAGGGTTATTCAATAGCTAGCCTTGGGAAAAGCAGCCCTACTGCACTGTAAATTTGACAATACTGATCAATAATGAAAATGCATGCTGTTTACTTGCATGCACAGTTACCTGAGTTAGCCAAATAAGTGGGATCCACTCTTATCAGCAGCTTAACTGCATAAATACTTTTGAATGTTTTCCATCATCTCTCTCTCTGTCTCACTCTCTGTTCACTGCGCCAGCGGATGAGAACCTGTTTTGACATATTTCTGTATTCCATCATGCTGCATGTGTTTGTGCTTTTAGCCACTTGTTTATGTGTATGTGTACCGCCTCTGAAGCCTGAGTGTATGTGTGGATATTGGCTGCAGCCAGAGATCTGGACTCATGTCAACAGGCTGCTGCCACACATCACTGCCCTTGCTAATTAATTGGCTTTTAGTCGCGGATGTGTTTGGTGCATTGTCAGGCTACCCATAGCCCCCACCACCCCCACTCCCCCCTTTTTTTGGCAACTGTCACTTAACCATTTCTTTGCAGTGCAGATTGAATGCACAAGCCCAGGTACTGTGATGACTGCAGCTATTTTGGACACCCTTTCTTTCTCTCCCTCACTCCCCTCTCTTCCATCTCTTACAGGAAAAAATATGCCTGTCTTGTTGATATAATTCAACATTATTTTCTTGTTTCATTATCATTTTTTTTCATGCCTTTCCATGTTCCGTTGGTAGATGAGGTGCTAGTAGATAACATCTGAGTAGATTTTTTTTTCCTATGTACAGGGAAATGGACCAGAGTGCATTCTCTGCAAAGGTTACATTGGTGAAAATAAGGTGAGAGGATGGTGGAGGATGAGGATGAGGAGGAGGAGTAGGAGGAGAAGAAAATGTTTCATGTTCCTTATGATGTGCCTCTGTATTGCTGTGCTGGGCTGAAAATGGTGCCTCTGCAAATTGAGTGAGACTATTTAACTTGGAGGCAAATGGTTATGCTTTGTGTTACAAGAACCTGAGCAAATGTAAAAAAGTATTCAAGATGCTAACAGTTGTGTGAAAAAGCACAGAAGATCATTGTCGTGTAGATATAACAGGGTAACTGGGGAGGCCATGCAGTCTAATATCTGGTCTGGTGTGCTCCCTCTCTGCTATAATGCGAACAGTGTAGTAAACTACATGGCTTTCATGCACACTGTAGGCCTCCGTAAGTTATTTTCTCTTGTGCATGACTAAACATTGTAGTGTTTTGTTTGTCTGCAGTCAAACTGTATACAAGGGGTCTTTGTGACTGTTTTGTTCGGTCACTACTTGCTGTAATTTATGCCTTATGAAATATTGAAAGAAATCTACAGCCGCTGCTGGCTTCTGTTGTGTGTGTTTGGCTTCATGGCATGTTTTTCTTGTAAATAAAGTCTGTAATGATAGCTTTAAAAACTGTTTAGAGACTTGCTGGCGCAACCTGAAAGAGTTTGAGAAAAAAGTCCTCACAAGAAGCTTTCCTTTGTTGCCAACTTGTTTAAGAAGCAGAGAGCATACTAAGCAGCAGTGGCTTGAAATATGCTTCACATATCAAAACATTTGGTGGATCAAACACTTAATTTTCATGCCAACGTGGGTCTGTCATGGACACATGTAATTTTCCTGTTTTACTCTGACTTTCTGACTAGTGCTTCTTTTTTATCCTCAGCTTTGACCCTGTCCTGTCTCACCTCCCTGCTGTCTCCTCCTCTGCCTCTCCACCTTTCAAATGCCAGCATAGGAAAGGAGCATGAGTGCCTGAGTCATGTCTAACCTTTACACATCTTTCTCCCTCTGTGTGTCCCTCTATCTGCCCAGTATCCTGAACCAAGAGAAGTGGGCAAAACCCAGGGTCTGCCAGAGGATCACTCTACCTGTCTGTGTGCCAACATCTGGGCTCTGCTTCCCGGCCTGGCTTTGGCTCTGGTCCTGGCCCAGCATGCCTTATAGAAGTGCCAGGAGGAGAAAAAAGAGGTCATCCACCCACAAGCTGATCCCAAAAGCAGAAGGTGTTATTTCTGAGACTGATATTAAGAAGGCTGAATCTCTGGGCAGTTGACATAAATGGCATTTATGAAAGAGGAAAAACAAACAGAGGTGGAAAATGTTGAAATTTTTGCAAACTGTGAATTTGTTGTTCATTTGATGTATTGTTAGAGTGGACCACAACTGTGACAGAGTATACGGCTTTAAACAGGACCCTTGTTGAGAGAGGCCACGAAGGCCATTCTCTGGGAACGACTCTCCCTCTGGCTGAGACACCAAAACCTGGAGGACTGAAGCTGATCATGTCAAAAGACTCCTGTACTTTTCTCACCAAAGGAGGGAGAGAGGGAATGAACAACATAATTAAACGGAGACAGGAATGACAGAAAAGAAATTGTTGCGGCAATAAAAGGAATGAGCATGAAGTAAATGGGGTAGAGTGAGAGCGAAAAGAGAAAGAGAGACATATTTCTGCTATCAGTCACTCTTTTTTTTGTCTTGAATTGGTTCTCAACTTAATCTTTTCTTGGATGAGCAGACCACAAATTTAGGGGTGGGGATGGGGGATGATTACATTCTGTCTCTTCAACACTAGTGTAAACTCTAAACTGTAAAGCCTACTCAGTGTTCTAAGTGTTGGTATAGTATTCGTGACCATAATCAATCTACCGTACAGCTCTTTCATTTGGGTGCTACAGTATACTTTTTCAAAAGGCGGAGAAAAAGACGTAAAGACAGCGATGTTAACAATAAATGGTTCTTTGGTCATTTGAGATGTTGTTGTTGATGACTGTGGGTGTTCGTCATACGTCCACCTGCACATGTGTATATTTCTGTCACTGTATATAAACAACGATTTTCTTTCATTCAGCCTAATGATATCTACAGTAACTTGACTGGACATTACTGTACGCTAAGACGGCTCTGTATTGAGTATTAATACTAATGGAAGGCCTTCATTATCTGCGTTTATATTTGTCTATAAAGGTTTGATCACAAAGAATGTATACAGGGATGAGATTAAACGAGCTCAAACTGCTTGGAAAGCCATAACCTGTGTCTGAGTATCATACTGTGTTCACAGAGTGTGTATGAGCAATTACAACATGTGTGTGTGTCCATGTTTACATGTAGAAGTAAGTACGCTTGTGGGAGCAGGTTAAATTGCCTGTGTGGCGCTTGATATTCTCTCTCAGAGAGCAGGGCAGAGGCTATGATGTATTGTTTAATTGCAGGGTGTTTCAGAGTGAGAACACCAGTTTTTCAGTGTGCTTGAATATGTAATTTTCAGCTCTATTGTTCCTCATTTAACTCAGTATTTTCAAGGGTGCCACATAGAAATGTCCTTAATTCACACACTCACAGTATATGCTCTATATACTGGATACTGTTTGGCCATATTTATAGACCACACTGCTGAAAAAATGTGATCCTGCCCAAAAAATTTCAAACAATGGTTGAAAATGCAGAAGCATTTTTCTTGCTGACAGTTTAATGAGATTAACTGTAAGCTAAATATGAAGAAACTACCAATAGCTGGGTTTGCTAAGCTTAATTAAAATGCAACCACTTGTTTCACAATATTATGAGGTCAGTTGTGATGTAATGTCTTAATACAGTTCTCAATGGCCTGTGTAAGTTATTGGCAGCTATCATACCCCAGTGGACAAAATAGTCTTTGTTTCTTTTCAAGAAGTTCATCTGAAGTTGCCATCAGGCCACAATCTGAAATCACCAAATCCAAGCCAGGCATCTTCCATTTCCAGTTATTCCCTCAATGTGTTACTGTCCCTTCTCTGCAGCACGGCGTGTAAATATTGTCATCAGACAGAGACACAGAGAGGGAATTTTATTTTTCAAACATTTCTCTCTTTGAGTTGTAACTCTTTGTGGTTAGTATAGGCAACAACCAACAACCTATTCATTGTGGGTCTAAGCATGTGAGGGTCACAATAAAGATCTGAACATATTGTCAAAAAAAAAAGAAAAAAGAAAAAAAAGGTGATTCTCTGACTGGAAATTGAATTGAACTGAAATTCACAACAGCAAATTTGGAGCGTTTGAAGTGGAAAGTCACTAATGGGTAGATTTTATTATTTCAAACTAGAGGAGCTTCAGCAAATCAGTGTCATATTTTGAGTCATTCAGTATAACACATGCAATTTCACATTCAGTTGAACCACATTTAACTTTTAAATATCATATTCATTCTGCACTGTAGTATACTGCCAAACAAGGACAGGCAGACTGAAGGATATTGGACAATATTTGACTGTATTTATAGACTGCGAATTATATTTCATCAATGATGTATTGCTTCTCTTTTCAAACTATAAACTCCTTGACATATGCTGAAGAAATGTAGAAACTTGTCATTCGCTTGTGGATGAAGGATGTGTTTTTGTATGTTTATGCATTCATCATGTTTTTTTTGTTTTTTTTGCTTGCAAAGAACTTATACAGGGTGTTAGCTCACAATCAGTGTTACCACAGAAATGTTTATGTCTTCAGGCGGCACATCAGCTTTAGTGTTGTGCCACATAAATACATGTTTCTGAACCAAACAGCTTTATGTTACCAGCTGATTTAGAAAAGGGTTTACAAGTTGTCAACAGGGAGATGTGGAAAATGAAACCTTGCTCACTGTGTTATTGCTAACTGTGATTGCACCATATACAGTGGGGTCAGGGCGGGTAGAAATGACATTGATTTCCAAACTGGTGTGTTTGCTGCTCTGGGCCTGTGACAACATAGAATTTCACACATTTGTGTATAATATTTATCATTTTTACTTGTGAGCTCCAGTTTCAACACATGTGAACAGTAACACCATGTTTGATGTTTTTGATCGGTCTTTTTATTGTTTTGCATGTCATATGATATGGTGATTGTAAGAAGTGAAAAGTCCAGACTGTTCCAGTTTGGGATTTTTCCTAAAAAATACAAATCACACAATCATAAAATAATTTACCATTTTAAACTACCAAATTATTTAAGAGGTTAAATTACACAGAACATACCAATAATTTGTGCTTGCAGGCAGAAGTAAGTCAAGAATCTCCACATTATGGGCATGTGCCTTTATTATCAGACACTGTTCTCTGCAGCGCTGCAGTCTTTTGAATTACAGCTGGTGTAATCTGGAAAAGTTTGCTCCTGTAAATTACTTTCAAAGTACAATATACGTAGTTCAGAGATGAGTTAAAAATAAAATAGATAAAGGGGTGGTGTGCAAAACAGCCCAGTTTAAACAAATCTATCTAATCATCCATCTCAAGCATATTTACAAGATCAACAGTAAATATCCGGCTCTGCTTTTGAGAAAAGTTTGGTATCTTACATCAACATTACACAAGTTCAGAGGAAGGAATCCATCAAAGATGAATCAGAGCTGTCAATTCTCCAGCAAGAACAGTCCAACTACTCCATAATGTAATACGGTCATAATATAGAGCAGGCTCAGAGATACAAATTGATGCTTAAGATGATGTCTCCCACCCAGGAGTGGAGTCTTTTCATAGAATGGAAACCTCATTATCTTTATACCCCTACATTCTCAAATTACATTACAGACATAGCATATTTGAGCTTGCACTGGCAATTTGTGTTTGTCCAGTTTGACACTTGGGCTCTCCTTTACCTGCAGACATTTACACCTTTATGTATTTTACATTATGCCTGAATAATTTAGGCATTATGCTCAGTAGCGTCTACAGTAGGTTTATTACTGGGAGAAGCTAAACTGCAAACAGACTCCTGCATTTGTAACTGGGTGATAACAAGAATCTGCTGATGTTTCTGGATTATGTTGCTGTGAGAAGTCATTGACTGACACTTCATGTTCAACCCTTTTGACAACATAAAATGTTTCTTGTGTGTGCAAGCAAATGCACTGCATCCCATAAATATGAAATATAGCATTTACCTGTAATAGAGTAATATTGTGTTCCATAAATATCACATGAGAGTAAACTTCTGCCCTGCTGTTTATAGTTTACAGCTTGCTCAATCAGATAATTTACAGCTAAAAGCTCTCTGTTTTTCCACTTTATGCAGCTGTCACCAGAACAATACTGTTTCAACGTTCCTGCCTATTAATCAAACTTTGATTTGGTCCGTTTGTTGCTTACTTTTCAGAAAAATAGATGACGCACTATGAGTGGTTGTATAGTCAGCTTCCTGTAAAGGCGATCAAAACGGGCGGATAAATTAAGAGTTTTGACATGTAGAAAATGCAAATAAACTGATCAAAATTCCAACCTCTCCTCTCTCCACACCCCCCTCCCTGGAGTGGGTCTGAATTTGTGATGTAAAAAGACAGCAGATCAGCAGTTCTTACACAGCTTAAATGAATGTGCATATGCTGGAGACCTACACTACACATAGCACAATTTAAAGTGGTATCAGGGACTTTATTACCTGTGCAGGGGCACAGTTGTGGGACAACTTGAAGAGAGGCTGAATAAAGTGCTTTTATAGGGGGAGAAGTGAGATGTGGCAGCTGGTTTTGAATGTTAGATGTGAAGCCAAAATGATATGGTTATCTGTCTGCATGAGCATAATTTAAGCTTCTGAGACAGCAGTGCGTAGGACATGTGTCTGTGTGTGTAGAACAAAGTGCTCAGCTGCACAACTTTAAAATGCAAACCATTTGTAGAGTTGTGGGGGCGCTGCTTTTGTCCCCATGCCCTTGCGTCTTGTGTTTAAACACAGAGTGTGTGTTTGCACTTGTCTCTGTGTGTGAGCGCATGTGTGAACAAGGTCGTGTGCACATGGTTATGATTGGAAAGGAGTGAAATCTTGAAACAGAAAATTTGCTAGGAGGGCAATTCTCTCTCTTTTTTTTTCCAACAGGAGTCCTTGTGGAGTCCAGTTTGTTTCTTCTCTTTACAGACGGGCAGAAGAGGAGAGATGAGGGAGGCAGGTAGTGGAGGGGTTTTGGGGGCACAGGAATAAGAAAGCGGCAGGTAGCTGTACATTTCACAGTTGATTAATGAGTCAGTGGGATGATGTCTCTTATCAACACTCTGCACATGGCGGAGGGAGAAGAAAGGTTTACTGGGGCTAGTAATGCTCCAATCACAGACGGCTCCCATTGCCATCCCATCATTCCTTTCTGTGCTCACCCACCTGTTTTTGCGTCTCTCTTCTTCTCCTTTCTGCAGCGGTTTGTTGCTGATGCAACTGCACCCTTCACCCGGTGTTAGGCGATGCTGCCAATGAGTTTTGTCTGAGAAATATGTGGTACATCAGTTGCTGTGGAGTTCACAGCGTGTATCATGGTCTTTGTTTGGAGATTACCACAGGAACTGATGTAAAAGCTTGTAATGAGTGGTTGTTCATGTGACTTATTTCATCGCGCAGGAGTAAAGTACAGCAGGCTGCTTGCTGACAGCTGAAGAAGATCTGCCGGTAAAATATTTGGTAATAGATACAGATATGTACTTTTATGCTTGACAGAACTGGATGTTTGATATAAACTCCTGTTTATCAAGTTTGATACACAGCCTGGACGTGCTGATTCCTGATAAATATGTATGGCATGCACTAATGGCTCTCGAAACTACTGCGATACGAGCTGAGAATGATAGTTCTTTTGATGCCTGGACAGGAAAAACCCAGCCGCAGCAGGTATCCTCAGCGATGTAATGCACAATGAATGCAATAACATAAATCGCAGGGGGAAAAAAATGAGAAAAGAAGGAGCAGCAGACAAATACATTCAGAGTAATGGAGTGCTCACATTGCTGTGAGTAGTATATATCCTAGTGAGATTAAATATTACTTTAATGCCAGCAAAATGCCAGCAGATGTTTCTGTCACCAGCAGGGAGCTGAATGATTTTCTTTGTGCTTTCATTTGTTCCTCTAAAGGTGTTAATATTTTATTGTACTGTGAGGAATCCTTTCAGCGTGATCGATTTGCAATACAATATTAATGGTAATTGTAGCGAATTAAAGTGCGAAAGACTGATGCAACACCAGTGAGCATAGCCTCTTCTGAATGGACTTCAGACCTCACCTTCATTGTTGTCGAGACGATGTTGTGCCGTTCTTAGATAAAATCAGTGAAGACACAGATGGGAAAACAAAGACGGATGTGGCAGCAGGTCTGTTGACTTTAAACCCATCACACTAATGTGGTGTTGGGTGAGCCAGTCTCTTCCTAAAGAAACATATTTTGCTTACTTTGTACAGAAAAAGGAATGATAAGAACTGACACTAAAAATCTAAGAAAAAAGAATATAATATAGAATAGAATATAAGAGAGCAAATCTAATGCTCTGTTGAATCCACTTTTATTAGAACAGCCATGATGCATTTTCAGCATGTGTTTTCATCAGATGTGTTTTTCAAGCACACATTACACAAAACAAAGGTCGGCCAAAGTGGTAACAAGTGGCTGAGGTTCCACATGGCAGCGAGAGGTAATTGAAAAATGTGAACTTTGATACCCTGCACTCATGCAGCACAAGAACTCAAGCAGTGGATTTCCTGCATGACAAGATACATTCAATCGATATAAATGACACATCAGTGGTGTTATCTGGGTTAGTTTTTGTCTCTCCTTTTGCATTAAAAACCTTCAAGTGCCTAGTCTACATTACTCTACAGCATTCCAATCGAAACTGTAGTTGAAGGTTGTTGATCATATAATGACTAAAGTACCTCTTCATTTTGTGAAGCCTGGATTTGAGGGTCAGTCACTGTCGCAGTGCTGGTAGGTGCTCAGACGGACCATGAATTCCTCAAAACAAACTACTTTTTTGATGTGAGAAGAATAAGAGCTGGAATCCTTCAGATATTTCAGTCAGTAAAAAACATCTAATGCATTTGAAAACAAGATGGGTTTGAAAAGTTGTGAGAGCTTTTCAGCCTTTTCCTTTTACCTCATCTGACCACTGAAACAAAAACTTTCAACTGGGTGACAACGCTGCCAGACAAAGAAGTTGGTTTAACCTTTGCACAACTATCAACTGTCTCCAAAGGAGTTTGACGTAAGGTTAGTGTTGTTAAATCACTTTTTTAATATATATATAATATAACCTACATCTGTTCTTGGAATATAGCCATAGGGCTGCATCCCCTATTATATATTGACAGACATGAAAGGAGAAGAACACAGTCATATTGATTTTTTTAAGTAGGGGATTCTTTCTCCTTTAAATGATGTTGATCTTGTGATGAACTGTTTCTGTAGCTTCTAAACAAGAAACAGTGGTACTCATAATGTGCTCTTTGAAAAGTAAAAAGAGTT
>OMNW01011212.1:20868-32860 GCA_900303245.1 Selene dorsalis
GAGGCGAGTGGACAGCAGTATTGAACCAGATCACTTCAGATGTAATTCCTTGCTCCATTGAAGAAAGACTGGACATTTCTATTGTCAAGACAAAAAAAAAAGTGAAGGTAAAAGAAAAAGAATGGGACAGAGGGAATAAAAAAGTGGCATCAGCAAGATCAAAGAGGCGTCGCAGAGAACGCAGGAAGGAGGGAGAAGAGGACAAGCTAGTGGAACTGTGAAACAATCCGATATAGATTCTGCCATGGCTGTACGACTTTGACTGCGTCATGCTCGCCCCTCTGCCTCTCACATGTGGGGGGAGGGTTATTGATGGAGCTGTCATATCCAGGCTGAACATCTGTAATGAAATTCTACTCCTCTTATTGGATTTGGCGATGGGATCTCTGTCTCTCTCACAGCTGTAGTCTGGCTTTTATTGCACAGCCACAGCCGTCCTGTGGAGGGCACATGTATACACACACAAACACACAACACACAGCACTGTATGAAGTCCTGTGTGCAGGGATTATATCACCACTGTAAGCTGTTGTTTACCCTCTCTGGATTGGTCTGTCAACAGTGTGTGTTTACTGTATTTTAATACTGTTTCTCATTCTCAGAGGAAAGTTGCCAATTGAATCAGGGGTAAAAATTTTGTTTGTGCTTTCTGAAAACATATTATTCTTGCAAAAGGAGAATGGCGAAATCCAAACATATTGGACACAGGCTTCCAAAGAAAAAGCCAAGAGTTCAAAGCAGAGGCAGAGTTGGTATCAGGCAGCATGCAACAATATGTGCTTGGCAGGAAAAGTTCTCCAAGTATTGTTACTGGAAAATAGCCTAATTAAATAGAACTGAGGAGCATAAAAAGAATACTACAAGATGTAATTTATGAATAATTTAAACTAGAATGAAATCTAAATATTACAGTGGACTGGGGTCCATGAAGGGCTGTTGTAGCCGCAGAAGTACCTTTCATCCAATTTCCAAGGGAAGCAAAAACGAAAGGAAAGAGCGCGAGAAAGAGGGACAGCACAAACAGAGCAAGGAGACAGAGTATAAAATTCACATGACAGGTCTGGTTATCTTGAATGCAAATGCTGGCTGTGTGTTTGCTGGAGTGACACATTGGTTCTTTTATTGATAAATTGAGGACCGCTATGCTATAATGCTACCAATATACTTTGCAGGGGCCTGGGTAAAGGACCCACTCTAAAGGCATAGATGATGACAGACTGTTTAGACTGCCTCTCATTACTCTTGCACCTCCCAGCCCAGCACGTTTACATGTTTATGACGTACACATAGTGAAAGATTCATTATTCCTGCTGCCAGTGGTGATTTAAAATGGTATGGGTGGATTTTTGGATTACAGGAGCTCTCGAAAAAAATAAGCCTTGTTTTTTTTTTCTTTCTATTGGAATCTTTGAATTTAGAGCAAATGACCTATCAAGACACCTCCTGCAGATTATCCCATACAACAGCAAAACAGTTTGATGATTACTGTATCTCCTACATAGGGTGGGGGGAAGGAATTATTTGATTGCAACCTTTTTTGAAGCTATCTTGAAGAACCTTTCATCTCTGCATTTTCCACATCTAACCTCACAACTTCAGCTATTGAAAACAGACTAAATTCATTCATTCACTGTGAAGTGTGAACATCCATTATGCAAATATATTCGATCCATACCTCTGTGATGAAGGTGCCAGTATAGGACCCTCTGTGTGTGCTTTCTCTGTGGACACGTACATATTGCATATCCTAATGCAAGTGTCTTCCAGACTTGTAATCATACTGACATGGACTGTACATATTCCAGCACAATTGCTGTGTGTGACCCAATCACTGGGGATGGATTTTGAAAGCCAACCTCAGTAAAAAAAAACAAAAAAAAAACACGTTACAAAGCAAGAGCAAGGTACAGCAAAGGGTCCAGCAGTGTGTATCTGTCAACAAATATTCAGAAAAAATGATTTTCATTAAAAATTCAGAGACTCGGTTCATACTGCATATCTTTAAGAGATTCACAATTCATTACATTTCTTTCCCCCTTTTCTTCCTTTCTGATGAGCAAGTGTTTCCCCTCACCGAGGGTGCTGCAGGGCTGCACAACAACTTGCTACCCCTCGACCAATTAGAAAATTAGTCAGCATATGAAATACAGTACACTGGTGCTTCATCAATTACCGTAAAACAGGGTATTTAGCTGCTCTAGCAAAACTGCACCAACTGTGGTGTTGGTCTTATTTATTTCTTGCTGTTAACAGTGAACTGGAAATAATATTAATGAATTATAAATATTTAAGGGTGTTACACAACCAAAAGCTGAAGGGAAATGTGAACTTGTTGGAAAGAAGGGGCTTCAGTGCGAGCTGACATCAATTTATCAAACAGTATTGATTAAAAAAAAAATCATTATTACAATGGACGTTAGATCTGCCTATATCAGCAGCTAATAAACAAGAAAGTCAAGATATGTTGCAGTGTTTCAATAATGTGTTAAAGAAAAAAGGGAAGGAGGAAAAAAGAAAGATAGATTTTGACATCTGAAGCACCTTAATGTCTGCAGCAAAAACACAATAAAGTTAAGTTTTGATCAAAAATGAAAGTGTAAGTGTGGACAGAGATTTATTTAGTGGAGAGAAAGTCTGTGGAAAGGTGAACATACAGAGCTCAGTCGAGAGCCGCTCTGGGAATCTCAGTGGGATATCACAAGTGCATGTATCTGTGTGTGTGTGTGTGTGTGTGTGTGTGTGTGTGTTCATGCACGCGCAACCATGTGTGTGTGTAGGAATGTGTTGAAGCTTGTATTTTTAGGTCTTTGCCCAGGGCCGTTGTACTACCCTGAGTCTGTGTACTTTATGTATGCATCGAGGCATAGAGAGAGGGGAAGAGAGAAGGAGGAGGGGGTCGAGAGATAGAAAGAGAAAAAGAAAATCTCAAGGTGGGATGGATGAATGAAGGGAAGAAAAGGTGGTGTTGGTGTTGTCCCTGCCTTCTCCCTCTTCAGAGGTGAGCTTCAGGTTTGTATTCTGAATGAGCTCATTGGCTGGAGAGCTGCACTCCACAACCAACAAACCCCAACCCCAGAGGACCCCACAGGGCCTCCAGCAGCTGGGGATGGACGTGCTGAACAGACCCAATGTCAGGCCAAAACATCCCTACTTACAACCACACATCAGGCAGGGATACAATAGGGAGAGAGAGAGAGAGTAAGGAGGGGGAAATGCAGGGAGGAAAGGTGGAGGAAGAGATGTGGACAGTGAGAAATAACAAGAGAGTTGGAAATGAAGGGAAAATGAAAGGGAGAGGCAGTGATGCACGAGGGGGAGTGTGGCGGTGATGTCTTGCAGATGCTGATGAGAAGGAAGAGGCATATACACTATGTGAAACTGTGTGGTACATGTATGTTGTGAAGTCCTGGAGAGAGGGAAGAAAAGAGAGATAGATATGGAGAGGGGAGCAGAGATAAAGAAGGGGAAAAAATGCAAAAAAAAAAAAAATCACAAACCAGGCTAAAGATTTTCTTTTTCACTAAGTCAGTTTTCTGTGTTCTCCCCCTTCAGCTGCAGCAGATTCTTGGCAAATACTGATAGAGCACAGACATATACCAAATGCTGCTCTTTTTAGATACAACTGACAATAAAGTTCTAAAGATGGAGCTATAATAACTGGTGATTACTCCTTCTGCAGAAAAATTTTACACACTGGAGCGAGGGATGAGGGGGAGGAACAAAATATTCTTAATAAACACCACCCTTTATAAATCCTCTGGTAATATTTAACAGCAAACTGCAAGAAATCTCTGTTATAAAATATTTCAACTCATTAACTGGGCACTGTTAAAGAAATAGTTAGTCACTTTGGGAAATACACTTATTCACTTCCTGACAGAGAGTAAGATTAGCAGATCAATACTACTCTCATATTTGTCCTAGAAATATGAAGTTATAGCCGGCAGCTGGGAAGATTAGCTTAGCACCAAGACAGAAAAGGTGGGGGACAGCAGGAGCCATGGCTCTGTCCATTGGTTACAGGTTCTGTCTATACCTCTGAGGCTGAGTGATTAAAATGCTTAAGTTTATTTCATTCATATGGAAATGTATGTATGAATAAACAAGATCTAATATGTTAATAAGTGACCTTTAGAAATGTTGATCGACAGATTTTGCAACTGTTGGACAGTTAAGCAAAATGTTTTCCCTGGTTCCAGTCATTTGCCTGAGCTACTGGCTTACTGGCTGTATATTTAATGGGCAAATAGAGTGGCATTAAACTTCTCATGTAACTTTCCTCAAGGAAGTGGTATGAGTGTATTTCCAAAAATGATGGAATATTCCTTTAAGTGAAAACAGCATAACTGAGAGGCTTGATTCATAATAACATCAGATCAATGCGGTATTTATCCAAGACATCTACACTCCACATTTTAAATGAATGCTGGGTCTCCATCACTGACGTGATGACTAGGTTCATCTTTAACTATCACTGGGGACTTTATGAGATGGAAAGAAATGTTTGTGAGACGGACATAAATGAAGGATAGTAAACACTTTATGGAAACAGTAGGGAGGAGGGGTGATTAATTAAGGGGGGGTCAATTATGCTGAAAGACTAGATGTCTGCTTGGTGATGCTTGCAGCTAATGGGGAAAGACAATAAGACAATAATGGACATACACAAAGCTAACGATTCCTTCTCGCTCCTCCAAATGCTTCCTGTCAACTGAAGTGCTGTTGTGCTTGTCTTCTACTCCGATTTTAAAGGGAGATTTCAGCCAGGCCCATTGTGTGTAATACTCAGTGTTTTCAAAGCAAATACACTATTACACTTTACGCTACACCACCACATCACATCATCCAAGGCCATCGCATTCAAAAACTTGCATAGTCTTTGTTGCCCTTCTGATCTAAATGACTCATTTAAGTGACTAAATACTAAATATTGCAATAAATGGAGGGCAAAGGTAGACTTGAGCTTTAATACTTTGAGGCTGAAAACTCAAGAATGTAGAATGTAAATATTGTGAACACCTATCCATCTATTTATTAATGCCGTTATCCAATTATCCAATCACGTAGCAATCGTGCAATGTATAAAATCCTGCAGATACAGGTCAGGAGCTTCAGTTAATTTTATAACAGAATGAGGAACTACGTGATCTCAGCCACTTTGACTGTGGAATAATTGTTGGAGCCAGACAAGCTTGTCTAATCTATTGGGAGATCAGACGTGCTGCTAATCTCTTGGGAGTTTCTCCCACAACAGTCTCTAGTCTCTCTTTATTCAGAATTGAGAGAAAAACAAAGAACATCTAGTAAGTGGCAGTTCTGCAGACTGAAAGGCCTTGCTGATGAAAGAGGTCAGAGGATAATCAGACTGGTTAATCAGACTCATGAGCTGAGCTGTAACTCAGATAACCACTCTTTGCAACTGTGGTGAGCAGAGAAACTTCTCAGAAAGTTCAAAACATCAAACCTTAGCAGAAGACCAAGTTGGGTCCCACTCTTGTTGGCCAAGAGCAGAAATCTGAGACTGCACTGCAAGGGCACAGGCTCACCAACACCAGACAGTTGAGGATAGGAAAAATGTAGCCTGTTCTAATGAACCTGGATTTCTGGTAGAGCCAGATCTGAACATAAATCCATGGACCCAACCTGCCTCATGTCAACAGCCCAGGCAAATGACTGTTGGTGGGGAATGTTTACCTGGCACACTTTGGACTCACTGGAATCAGTCATGGTTCAATACTGACCATATGCTTCCATTTATGGCCAAATTTTAAAATCATCTCTTGACTGCACCATGTCACAAAGCAAAGGAGGTCTCAAACTGGATTCAGGTACATGAAAGAGTTTATGTGTACTTCCTGGCTCCCCCAGTCAACAGACCTGAATCTAGTAGACCATCTTTAAGATGTGGTAGAGCTGGAGATTGGCAGCTTGAATCTGCAGAAATTAGTTGACGTAACCACGTGAATGTGGGCTAGAAGCTCAAGAAGTGTGCAACATCTTGTGGATTCTATGCCACGAAGAGCTGAGGCTGCTTCTGGAGCGAAAGCAGAAACTGCTCGGTATAAATGTGGTGTTCCTAATAAAGTGCTTGTTGAGTGTAGATGTTGCATAATCAGTTGGCAAAATTGTTGGCTGGAATTAGCTTTCTTGTGGGTATCTTTACTTTAATCTTCAGCCAACTGGGACATTCAGTCCACTGACATGGGAATAATGATGCATCTGTGGGATGGCGATTGAAGCTGTGAGGAGGAGAGGTGGGGGGAAGAATCCTCACATCCCAAACTACAGTATTCAGGTGACAGTGGCAGGTTTAGCGTGACAGAGCCTAACATTTATTATGATATTTATTCTCACTCACTGTCTCCTCTCATTTTTCACTCTCCCAGCACTCACATCTGCAAGTTATAATAAGAAGTGAGTCGAGTTGAGTCCACTCAGAAGTTTTACTTGGTTTTCATTTTTGGAATTATAGATCTACTGTAGACTTGCAAGGCTCCTTCAACAGATGTAGCTCTATGGACCTCAGCCCCATCACCCTGCAGCACTCAGGTCTAATGAGTTGAAACGAAAAGGAGACCAACTGCTGACGTTAGTGGCTGGGCATTAGTTTGAACCAGGCCCTGTGCATACCCACTTATCTGTAAATCACCTGTGCTCTGCAGACCGTATGGTCAATTAAATTGAGCTAAACCAGTACACCAGAAACAAATCAGAGCACAGTGTTGTCATCCGCTTATTCCAGATCCAGAGAGAATTTCTCTTATTTTATTTAACCATTATCTGCTTATAAGATATAACCTTATTAGGATGTAATATATTTTTCAAGATCTGGTTTCTTCCTCACTTGCCAACTGGGGTCAATCACCACTGTAACAGGGAAGACAGAGCAGCGTGCATTGTGTGTCTTTGTGTGTGTGTGTGTGTGAGCTGCTGTGAGTCATTCATAATGTTCTTTTGGTGTGATATGATCAAGTTTAGTTGAGTTTGCCGCACAGAACAGCTGGGTATCGACTCCATCTTTGCAGGATTTGATATGAGGTCCACAGCAGAATGAAACAGTACCTTTTTTTCCAATTCTTTGGGACGGGAGTGAAGTTCTCCCAGCACAGTAGGGTCAAGCCACTTCTGATCTGGGGTCTGTCGAAAGTTTTGACTGTCAGCTTTAGCTTTAACCATTACAGTGAAGTCCCCTCAAACACAGAGAAATTGACTGTAGTATTGATCTGCATGTTAGAGGCACAGATAACATTGACACGGCATTATGTTGAGTAATTTATCCTTTGGCTTATGAAAAAAAGATTGACATCAGAGGGGGATTCTTATCAGGGTCGAGTAGCCTTCCTATTCATCAAAATTATAAGACACCACATGAAAGCCAGCGTGACTGTGTTGATAAATGGACTCTCAGACAGTGTTTCATGTTGGACTTAACTATGCTTTCTCACCAAGGAAGAGACAATTTAAAACAACCCACCCACTCCCCAAAAAGCCGCCTTTAAAACAAAAGAAAGTAATTACTGATATCGTCTCAATATGTCACACAGCTTCAACTTTTATTTTCTTTTTTTGAATGTCTGTGATTGTGTGCATGCACCTGTGTTCACTGGTGTGCATGTGTTCATGTTTGTGTCCACTCTCCTCCTCTGCCTAGTGGTCCACTCAAATTACACACTCTATTTATCTGGTCTCTCCAGCCAGCAAGCTCATTTGGAAATGAGATTTAAAACAGCAATAAATATAGAATTATGTGGAAAAGGAAAAAAGGGAGTGATTTTAAAATTGTTTTGTCAGGGGTTGGTCCAAATCACAACTGGGCATTTGGAAAAGGCAGATAGAAAGACGTAATGGCAGTGACTAACTGCTAGCCAGTGTTTTTGTGCATTCAGGCCCCCTTGCTGAAAGCAGTATTTTC
Source organism: Selene dorsalis (assembly GCA_900303245.1). Taxonomy (NCBI): domain Eukaryota; kingdom Metazoa; phylum Chordata; class Actinopteri; order Carangiformes; family Carangidae; genus Selene; species Selene dorsalis. Next base: position 28,781 of record OMNW01011212.1, read on the forward strand.
TCCACAGTTTGAAATCCTTTTCCCAGGATAATTATCCATTGTAGATGCCCATCCTTAGATAATGACTGCCTCGCCACTGAGCTAGGAAATTAACAGAGACCCTGTGTGCTGCAAGCACAATGGAGGGACTGCCCCCTGTATCAGCACTCAGCTAATTTTAACCAAGGAGAGAAATGGGGTAGCTGTTGTTAATACTCCCCTCCTGCTTATAAGGAATAACATAATTTCATTTCATGTATGATATCATCTTGAAGGTAGAGAAATGAAAAATTGTGTGAGGAGACCCGTTTCATAAAGTGAATGGCAACAGTGCCCCCTTGTGAAGCTGACAGGAAACTTCCCTGCTGTCAGTGAAACCACGGCTGAAACATTTGCAATAGCTCCAAATTTTCTCTTTCTCTCACACATCGTGAAGCTGATTTGTGTGATTCAGCCTCATGCTATCAATACACCTCGCTTACTATAGCTATGCTAAAAGGGATAAAGTGATCAGGAAAGACTGGTTCTGACAAAATGGCTTCAGAAAATGGGTTATGTGAAGTGGGTTTATTTTGAGACACATGAGCAGTTTGTGGCACAGAACAAAAGATGGATAAAATAACAGTATGAATAAAGTGCTCACACAAGCTGGTTTTTCTGTCTACAGCAGGATTTTTTCAAAGTGCATTAGTGCAGCAGGGCCTCAGTTTTAATTGTGTAGCAAGTATTAACACATTTGTTTAGTGCTGTGCTGGTGTTCACTGAGGCTTAATTATATGATAGTGAAGGCCATTTTTCACCACCTTGGCCTCTTTGTAAAGTAATAACCACTGGATTACAGACAGCTATTTCCATGACTTAATTGAGACACTTGTTGAGAGGTGGCATGGGGCCAGAAAGTCAGCTATAGGTTAGCTATTATTGCAATTTGCACTAAATTGCACCATCACTCTTTAGAGGAAGCTGCAGAAGCCAACAAAATAGTCATCTGGAGGTAACATCATCTGGCTGTGCTCTTTGAAGCAAACCGATTTCAGTGAGAGGAAGCATTTGCTTTACTCTACTATTCTGTTCACGCTACCTCACCGAGCGCCTCACTGCAATTTATAGCCTAGATACACTCTATATAATCCCAATTAGCAGATGCTTAAGACTTTTCAAAGCAGTTAACTGTTGTTAGCCTCCGAAGTGTTAACCACAGGGTGAAATGAATGACTTTATTTCTTAAACTTTAATGACACATGTAATACCTGGGGGCGTTGGCTGGATAAGGGTGACTCTGGCGTTGATCCATCTGTATTGAATATGGGCACAGTCACCCTGCGCCTCTACACCCCAACATCAAAAACGTAAGTCATCAGCAACAGTTCTTCTATTAACCCCACGACTTAATAGGATTATGTGCAAATCTACTCTCAAAGGCAAAACCAGGGTAAAACAGCAGCTCGAAGCTCCAAACAAGAATTCAGCAAGCACAAGAGGCGTCCCACCATTAACCTCTCACATCCACACCTTTCCATTGGCTCTAGATGTATATTGATGAGCAGATCCATTCATGTTTGGCCTTATACTTTTGCCTTTCATCGGTTAATCTGTCTACATCCTTAAAGACAATGCTTGCCCTGGCTGTGCGCCCAACACCTTCAACATGGAGAATATGCTGATGAATTAAAGCCTCATCAAACTGCAGCTTAGCGCAGTTGAGCGAGGTACATTAAATCAATACTAATAACCCCCGTATGTGTTTGTGTGAGTGTGTTAATGACAACATCAGTATCTGGGTATGCATTGTGTACTAGCCGTGCCACTCATCAGATGTACGGGACAGACAAGACAACTTCATTGTCCTCATCTAACCTGACAGGCTGTTACTGTGCGCTCTGACCACTTGGTGCCAGGCTTATTTATATGCTGCTGGTGAGAGAGATCTTGGGGAGAGCAAATTGCCTTTGCACAGAGAGAGACAGCCATCACTGCTTTGAAGTGTGAGCATCTGTGTGTGTACGTGTGCGTGCGTAGACTCACTTCATCACTTGCCATGGGCAGGACAAGTTGTACGCATTTATGCCAGGGGGAAAAAAAAATCTGTGTATGGATTTTATTTATTGATGACAAGTTTATGTTGTTTGTTGTCAGGCCACGGCACGCTGGAGATTTATCAAGTTCACTGGGAAGCTGTGCTCTTACAGGTCAACAAGCAGGTGAATGTGTTTCTTGCTCTCTCCCCTGGCTCACACCAGCTCTCAGCGGAGATGTGATGTACGGGGCTCGAAGGGCTGCCCTGCCCCTGCTGTACCAGCAGCGTCACACGACGTCCCTGTAGTACCTGACTCCCTGACTCGTGTCCCTTGTGGCAGCAGCAGAGGATGAAGCAACCATACATCATAGGCCAACTGTGTCCTCTGAGGCTGTGACAGACAAAGCCAACAGAATCAATAAAGCCTTAGCTCAAGCCCTACTTCTGTGCACTCAGACCTCGCCGTGGCCTCTTTACCTTCCCTCCTTGCTCAAATTCTATCTTTTTTCCTCTTCTCTCCTTACACTCCTTGCCCATTTTTCTCTCTCTACTTCTGTCTTTTCCAGACTGACATCATTTATCTGTGTCTGACTACAACTTCTGTCAATATTATCTCAATCTGCCCTTCTGCTCAGCTGCAGGTGAACATGCTGATACACAGTGGAGCTGTCAGCCTTGACAGTAGATGAAAAAAAGAAAAGCACTTCAGAAAGAAAGAAAGACCAAGGCCCGTGGATTACTGAAGGCCATTCAGCTTGTTAGTGCAGCAGCAGACAAATGCAAGCTATTTTTTTTTCAGAGGAGGGGGCTAATTTCAAACACTGGAGGGGTGAATGGTCCCCAAACAGACAGTTTAAATGATGGAGGGCCTTGTGCAGTACCTACAAACTATTTCAGACAGCAGTGGAAAAGCTATTAGAGAGATAGAGGGAACACTGGGGAGTAGTTCATGGTAATTAAACTAGAGCGTCAATGTCACTGCTACCTGTTTATGACCCAAAAGAGGAATAGTTTCCTGTGGTGAAGAAGTTTGCCTTTCATTTATTACTACCGATTAAGATTATGAAAGCCTCCCACAAAGGACTCTTATTTTGGGGAATTGTATTTTAGTCTTGCATAGACATATTTCCTCATAAAATGATTCTTCGAAGAGAATGTTGAGATAGCAAAGTATTAATGAAGGCTTCACAACAAAGGTCCTACACTTATCCTACTAAATTAAATTTTAAAGCCACTGCTTATTTTGACATGGAAATGAAACCTTAAAAAAATTTGTAAGGCCACTTTGGCAGTGTGGTGTTTTGCCAAAGTCTAGTGCCAGGAAGCATTTGAAAGAGTGGGCATGTTTTATTCTCCTTTTTTATCTCATTTACTCTGAGATGGGGAAAAAACTGATATGAAAAAAGGTATTCTGCTTCTTGTAAAACAACAACTTTAATTTTAGACTAGTGTTTGAGCCCAACAGCACCTTTGTCAGAAATTCTGGAATAGAACTTTTCAGTATTTGTAGCTGTTTAAAATGATGCTTGTAAGTCATACAGCTACTCATCACGATTGTTCAATGTGTGATATTGAGACTTGACAGAGTTTTAATCTCCAGTGTAATATGGATTCACATTGGATTCATGTTCAGCTGCCTACATCCGCCAGGCTTCCAAAAAAGGCATATGTGCAAACACAGAGCAGGCTTACATAAGAAATTGGATTTTGATATCGGCTCTCTATGTGTGTGTCTTGGTTAACTAAACTCCTGGGGGTCTAAATGCATGTGAATATGAGAGAGTATGTGTATTTAAGGTTACATGGAGATGGATTTGCGTACAAGTGTGACATATATGTGTGTGTGTGTGTGTGTGTGTGTGTGCATGCGTGTGTGTGTGCATTGCTGCATGTGTGTGCACGCGCAAGTGTGTGGGTGTGTGTGTGTGGGCCACCCACCATTGACTGAGGTCACTTTCTTGGGCCAGCTGGGTCAACAGCATAGAAAAGCAGGCACATTCTGGAAGAGTAAATTTGACATAAAATCCAATCAATTGCTGCAGCCCATTCCCAGTCTTCAACTACAGAAAATACCACACACAGAT
>OMNW01011213.1:5205-25135 GCA_900303245.1 Selene dorsalis
TGAGAAAGAAAAGAAGATTCTGTTCATTCATCCTACACCTTCTTCACTGAAGATAAATACACAAACACGTTGACCATTCAGCAACAGGCATCTGGCTGGCTGGCAGCTGATTGGCTGGCATCTATCCGGGGCCTTTTGCTCTGTGGCTGCTCTGATTGGTCAGCATCTCTGAATCCATCAGAGGTAATCTGGTATTGGACAGAGGTGTCCATGTGACCTGGAGATTTAAAAATGGCTGCGAGTCTTCGTGAGTCCTCCCACTGTAGGTGGAGCCTGATTGTGGGGGCATGGCCCCAGCTCTCCCCAAGGGCAGGAACCAGCAGCGATTGGCTGCCCCGCAGCCGTGTGGTCATGTGGTTGGTGATGACCACGGCGACATTGTGTGTGGTTGCTGCGGCAATGAGCTGCTGGGCAAGGCTATGGAGGAGGCGTGTCCTCTGTGACAAATCGTCAAACAGTCTGAACGGAAACGCCACGCTGTCAATCACCAGAAGGCGGGTCTGTGGATGCTCCGACAGGAAGTCATTCAGCAGATGAAGCTCAGATAGCAGTTCCACATAGTCATGGCAACGTACCTAAGGGACAGATGGGCAATCAGACTCTCAGAAACCCCTGGGTGGGACTTCAGTTAATATGACAACCTGTTATTATTACCAGGAAGACGTTGGACAGGATGGTCTCCACAGTGAAGGTCATCATGGCGTCACGCTGCTCATCAGCTTCAACCAATAAGGAGCAGTGTCTGACGGCAGCAGTGGCCATGTCCAGGAGTCTCTGCAGCAGGAAGGTGCCCTCAGTGTCAATGTAGAGCACCTGACCCTCTACCCCCCCAAAGCACTGAGGCACCTGAACGTCCACCGCCAGCTGCAGGCTGAGCAACACACAGGTCACATGGTCACTGACATGATCAGCACATAGGTCACATGATCACTGACATGATCAGCACATAGGTCACATGATCACAGATGTCAGATTAACAGTGTGTGTATGTGTGTGTGTATGTGTGTCTGACCACAGCTGGGTTTTTCCAACTCCTGGAGCTCCACAGATTTCTGTTATTTTCCCAAGTGGAAATCCTCCTCCAAGAGCATCGTCCAGCTGAGAGGAGAAAGTCACGATGCTCCTCATCTCCTCCTCTTTCTGCAGGAGCTCCAGAGCTGTCATGGGTCCTGACACTCCTCCTCCTCCTCCTCCTCCCCCTCTCCCTGCACCGCTCACTGCCTGCAGCACCTCCTCTGCCTCCTGCTGGGACAGACCAGCATCTGCAACACAAAGCCACTTCACACATTACAGATTGAGTCACGCAGAGTCTACAGACTCAGTGGAAGAGGGTACGGTGGGAGGTGAAGACATGGAGATGACAGGACAAGGCAGGAGATGAAGACATGTTGTCTTAAAGTTGTAAAGGTGTTAGAAAACTAAAACCCAGTAGTTTGACTGGAGTCCTGTTCAGACACTAAGTTAAAAAATAGACTAGTTCAGTTAAACTAAAGTCTGTGGGTTCAACCGGAGTCGCGTGAAGATTAAAACCGACATTATTTTGAATGGAGTTCGGTGGGACAGCGGCTATAAACTACTTTTACCTTTGCTGATTTGCGGCGGTTTGAGGCACAGCAGGTCTGAAGTGAACTGGAAACCGGCGCTGACCAGTTTCATCCTCACACTGGAGCTGAGAGACAAACTGGAGACTGGCCTCTGCATTTTACCTCCTACCTCCTACCGCTGACACTTTCTGAACATAGCGCCATGACCGGTATCCCAGAATGCATTTCACTACAGAGCAGCTCCAAGTCGACCGAAGAGCATTCGCACTTCCGGTTTCACTTTTCAAAGTAATATTCAATTTTGTATAAGCGTAACAGCCATTCTCCGCGTTGTATGTGGATTTGTTATATTTTGTTTATTTAATTCAGTTATTAATTTATTGTTCGATAAAGTTAATCCTAGGATGTAGCAATTAAGCATTTAAAGATGTTATGTGCTAAAAATGTGCTAAAATTGGAGGCATTAAATTTCAATTGTACCACTTAGTAACTCTAAGTCTCAAATGTTAAAATATAAGATTAAAAAAAATTAAATCAGATTTTTCTATTGAATAATTGTTCATTGTCACTTACAACTTCAAATTTCACAGGTGAGTGTTGTCTATTACATATATTTCAGTCCTGCCTGCTGTTGAAATAATATGACAAGTTCACGGTTGTGTAGCAGTTGTGTTAGGTAGAAGCAGCAGCAGTGATAAGAATGCTTTGTTTGTAGTACTCTACGATATAGACCATACATTTTCAAATAATAAATAATTGAAGGAAGATATTTATTTTTTTATTTATTTACCCGCAACTGATCCATAGAATACAACTAACAACGTTGTATTTTAATAGTAACTCAAAGCAAATGCGCCTTCGTATTAAGAAAAATAAAGCTTCACTATGACAACAGAAGCGATAAATTAATTTTAGCTTTCAAAATTTTATTTTGAAGGCGCCGAATCATGGTATCAGCCTATACAGTCTATGGTATCAGCTGATAATCGTGTTGACGCCTGACGCTCCATGTCGTCATATGGACGCGACGTCGCCGCATGTGAAGGCGAATAGAAGCCGTGTTAGAAGTGTTGAAGATTGAACGTGAAACTGGAGGTGAGCTTTTATTTCTTATTCTTTTAGTCACGACGTTATAATGTGAAAGAGGGAGCGATGCTGACCAAGTTGATCATAAGTCAATACAGGTACTTTACCTTCAGTTATTGTGAGAGACTAGTCATGTGTGGTTGTGTATGATGAGGCTTCAGTTGTTGGCGTCACCCCGCGACACACTGGAGTCAGTGCTGTTCGGATGTTCTTTATTCTGAACTCACCTTTATATTCCAACTAAAGACTGTCAGCGTCAAATATCAGTCAACAAACAACTTGCAACTGCAGCTTAGTTACTGTAAAATGTCTGAGGCTTTTACAGGTAACTTTCACCTTCTAGTGATATCTTTTTGTACAGTCAATAACTAAATCCACCATCTGAGCTCTGACGCTGCCCTCAACACACGATGAAGCCTCCAGCTTCTGGGACTGACTTTAGAAGACTGAGACTGGGACAGGCACACTGGGTAGGACTGGTACTGAGACTGAGAAAGAGGCAGAGCCTGGGCCTGGGACTGAGACTGAGACTGGGACAAAGACCTTAGGACAGGGACTGAGTCTGGAATAAAGACTAATACAGAGACTCTGGTACTGGCACTGAGACTGAGACAGGTAACTGGGACAGACAAAAGCAGAGTGACATCTGTCACATCTGTGACTGTGTTGTGTTGATCACCTGAGTCACTTCACAGAAACATCTGAGATCTATTTACCGTACTGAAGGACACAGACATAAGTGAGACTCTGTATTCAGATCTAGTCCAGGTTTCTGTCCATATACTTCTGCTGCTATGTCAGTTTGTTTCCACCGTTTCTGTTCAGTGATCACAGAGCAGGGAGATGGAGAAAAGAGAGGAAGAGGAGGAGGTGAAGACTGCAGCTCAGGGAGAGGAGGAGGAGGAGGACAAAGAGCAGGAAGAGGAAGAGGAGCAGGAGGATGAGGAGGAGGAAGAGGAAGAGGGAACAGCTGCTGACAGAGGTGATGATGAAGATGCTGAGGGGAGGAAGAAGACAACCAAACAAAAAGGTGTTGGGATGACTCCCTGTTCAGACCAGAAATGTGTTCCAGGAATCATCTACCTGGGTCACATCCCTCCAAGGCTCCGCCCCAAACACCTGAGGAACATGCTGTCAGTGTACGGAGAAATTGGACGAATATTTCTACAACCTGAAGGTAAAACGTGTACACACGCTCACACACTGATATATTGATCTGTCCAAGGAGTTTCCCTGATTCCTCTCTCCTCCCTCAGACCAGCAGGTAAGGATGAGGAAGAAGAAGTCTGGTCTAAGGAGGTGTGACTTCACTGAAGGATGGGTGGAGTTCAGAGATAAGCGAGTGGCGAAGAGAGTGGCAGCATCTCTCCACAACACACCGATGGGAACCAAGAAGCGGCAGCGCTTCTTCTCCGACCTCTGGTCCATCAAGGTACAGTCTACTCTGCAACATGTGACATCATCATCCCAGACAGGCCACTTTAAATCACTCACACTAAACCTGCCTGTCTGTCTGTAGTACCTGCACAGGTTCCAGTGGACTCACCTGAGCGAGCGACTGGCCTATGAGCAGACGGTTCTGCAGCAGAGACTCAGGACTGAAGTTTCTCAAGCAAAGAGAGAAACAAACTTTTACCTGAACAATGTGGAGAAGAGTGCTCACATGGATAAGCTGAAGAAGAAGAGACAGAGAGACGGACAACAGGTAAACTCTAAACCCGCGTCCTTTCACCTGAATCTGTCTGCAGCTTTCACACATGTAAAGTCAGAATAAAAACACACGTGTGAAACATACATGCTTATGTTGGTTGTAAAACGTATGTGTGGCCATCAGGTGGACGAGAAGACGTGGGACTTCACTCAGCGTCAGACAGAGGAGGAGATCCAGATGAAGAAGAGGAAGAAAGACACGGTTGCCAAGAAACACCAGGACAAGGCCCGCCTCATACAGCAAAAGAGCCAATCAAATGTCTCCCTGCTGGCCAAGATTTTCAACTCCAAACAGTCAGAGTGACAGCAGCGACGGCTAACTGACCGTTGGACAGGACTGTTTCTATAGGAACAGAAAGCAGATTGTGATGAACTGTGCTCAAACAAACAATTCACCAGCCAGTCACAGGCCTTTTCGGGCTGGGTGGAGGAGCCATTAAGCAGAATTTCTTCAATGTATTTGATACAAGCGATCAGTAGTGAACAAACTCATTAGAACTTGTGTATTTTCTGTAATAAAACCCACTGAACTTTTTTACTGACCTTTGACTTTCCCAGTTCACTGGTTAGTGTGTGATCACCTTTTCATCACCAGCCTCATTACTCACCTGTACCTTTTTTTTAATTGAAGTTGTGTGTTAGAGAAAAGACATGATGCTTGATGTAAAACATCATGGGAGAGTCCTCACTCATTGTGACAATTTTCAAAACATTGTACCAAGCATTTCCAGGAGAATGCCTTAGACTCCCATGGCAGCAGAAGTTAATGAATGAGAATGAATATGAATATGAATCAATATAGCTGCAAGCAGCCCAGCAGGCCAGAGTTGCTATGCAAGTTTGTGGACACTTGTGGAAAAAGGCTTTGGTGAGACCTTGCTAATTTAAGCGCACCAGAGGATTTTCTTTTTTTTCTTTTTTTTAACGCGCAGCACATCCCACTTCTGTCAGACCACAAGCGCTCTTCCCAAAATCTATACGCCTTTGAAGAAGTGTATCAGATTTAAATAAACTTTATTGGCATGGCAGATCAGATACCTTTATTGTAAGGAGCAAAGTTATTAACATTGACCAATGATAAGCAACTATCCAACATTATATCAAAATATCAATTACAATCTGATAAATGTACTTTTGTTCAACTCGTGAGCACAGAGGAGCTGTCAGTAATACATGGAGAGACTGATAATAGAACCAGGTCATCTGTGACACCTCAAACAGACTCACTCAACATTTAGCAGAGAGTTTATTTAGTTTCGCTTCCTGTCCCCCTGACAACAGTCAGTGTGTTCATACTGCAGCTGGACTTGATTCTTAGATAAATTCAGGATATATATAGTTTATTTTTTTGTCTGTCTCTCTACCTGTCTCTCTCCTCATCTACCTGTTTGGCACCGTGTTCATGGCCCAGGTACTCGGACCTCTCCATTCCATCCAGGACTCTGGTGTATTCAAGGTGAGCCTGGTAGAACCTGCTCCTGTAATTCTGGTTGGATCTGATGTAGTTCGTGTAGTCTGGAGCTCCAGGACAAACCACATTATCAGCCAGGACTACCGACCCCCGGGCCAGAAGATTGCAGTCCTGCAAAGGTGGGGATGGGGGTTAAAGGTCAAAGGTCAGTACATACAATGGGCCAAGGGGCAGAGGTTAGGGGTCATTACCTCCAGCAGTCTGATGTCTGGCAGGTAGCTGTCCTTCCAGTGGTCGAGGAAAACAAAGTCAAATGTCTGGATCCCAAACATTTCAGCCATCTTGGGAATGAGGTCAGCTGACTGGCCCTCCAGAACACACACCTGTGAGAGAGACATCAGTAAGGTTCTAAAGGTTCTACCAGGTTCCTTTAAGCTGACATGACTGTGTCCTTGTTAACTACAGCTTTTTTACATGTCCTTGTTGCTTCCTGTTTGATGCTGTAGTACTGGCTAATGCCTGGATCAAATTTGTTAGGGTTGAGTTTTAGAGAGTGTGAGTGATGATCCCTGACCTCTGACCTTGTCCTGCATGCCTGCATGATGGATGACCTGTCGTGCCACACAAACATACTCGGGGTTCATCTCCACAGTAATCAGCCTTGTCGCTGGGGACAACAGCCTGGCAATGCGGACAGCTGAGTAACCGCAGTACGTCCCCAACTCCAGCACAGTGGATGGAGATGTTTCCATGACAACTGAATCCAAGATGGCTCCTGGGAGACAGAATGACACGTGATTAACAGAATACACACATCCATATACATATTTGTTAGCATGTGTGTGTGTGTGTGTACCTTTCTCATCTCCTACGTTCATCGCCCACTCTGAGTGTTTACAGAAGTGGTCAATGGCATTAATGACACTGTCTGGATCTCCTCTGACTGCATTTATAATGACGGCCTGCAGGAGGCGCTGAGAGACAGACAGGTAAGAGAGAGACAGGTCAGAAAGGGACAGGGACAGGGACAGGTCCCATAGGCAGAGGGATACATCAGAGAGACAAAAAGGTCATAAAAAGACACAGGTCAGACAGACAGAGAGTCAGAGAGGGACAAATAGGTGAACACACATATTCAGAGGTCACCTGAGGTCGTGTTTTTCGTGTCAGAAGGTCAAGGGTCATCTCCAACAGGTAGTCATACCACAGCAGAGCTAGAGTGGAGTTAGACTGAACCAACCAGGGAATTACACAATGACACACAATGTACAGACCAACCAGGACCACCGACACTGTGAGCACAGACATCTGAGAGACAGACAGACAGAGACAGAGAGACACACACACACATACACACATGTCAGAACTGTCAACAGAAGCAGAGCTCTGACTGACCTCAGGAAGAAGCATACACACTCTGATATACACTACTCACAAAATGTTAGGGATATTCCAATGTCATTTCTGTGACTCTTCCAGTCTCTCTGTGTCTCTGTCCAACCTGCTGATGACACTCTGTGACACTCTAAGCTCAGTGGACACTTCCCTCTGACAACATCCTGTCTGAATCCTGAATGTAAAGGTGCATATAATAGTGCATTTAGGTGCATTCTGAAATATCCCTAACTTTTTGTGAGTAGTGTAAATGATCTGTAATAATAATTATCTTACTGGATAACAATTAGTATCCAGACAGTCAAAGAGTCACTTGAGTAATGTCTTATTGGTATCGTATTGTAACTTTCAGGCATCTGTTCTTACTCCACTACATTAAAAACATAAATGCTGATCAACAGTCTTTTCCTTTAAAAACTAATACATTTGTTTTTCCCCTGAGTGCGTGTGTTGGGACGCGTGTTCAGTGCAAGACAATAAATCCAATGTCCAATACGCTGATTGCTTTGAGTGCAGTGACCCATTTATTTTCAAGTGGTGCATTTATGCTCACTTTAGCACAGGTCAAACACAGTTCATTCAACAGGGTTTCACAGGTAAGTTTTCATTCATTTTAACAGTTTCTGTTGGTGCAAACACTGTGACACCGACAATGGTCAAGAACTATTTGCTTCCCCTCTCACACACCTGCTGCTCATGGCCTGTGTCTTACCTACATGTTTTCCCTATCATCATGCCCCACCTAGTGGTCAAACATAAAAACTACATTATGGCTCCAACAGCTGATTTTTTTTTATTTTTTTTTACCTCCACTACATTTCTGTGACATACTCTTTGAGGCAAGGTTTTCAGTCAGAGGAATGATTTTTTTTTTTTTTTAAATGTGATAGGCTGTACACTGTGCTCATAGTAGAAGAAAAAAAAGAAGATTCTTGACCAGAGACCTTGGTCTGATCTGAAGTTCCTTTCAAATAGTTTAGAAATTAAGAAAGATTCATTTAGTGTTAAATATTTGCTGTGTTTACCATCACCTTGTGTCATATTCTACAGTTATATTTCCTACAGGTTCTACAGTCAGGTTGCTTCAGAGTCATTACTGTAAATACACTGTGGAATAATACAACCTTCTGATTCTGCAGTTTTTTTAACATATACTCTAACTCAAATAAAAATTAAACTAAACAACTTTCACTTGTACTGGAGAACTATTTGACCTTAAGGACCTGTGCTGTAACTGAAGCAATGAAGATGTGGATTTTGCCCACTTGTAATTATCGTCTATAATCCTCCAAACATCTGAGTTCATGCTGCGTTCAGTACCAGCTGTAGTGTGACTGTATCAGTACCAGCTCTTGATGTGATGGTCTTTGTTTCCTCTGTAGTTGTCTTCCTCTTCTCCTTCCTCTTCAGTCCTGTCTGTCCATCTGCCTGTCTGTCTGTTGTGTTTTGCCACTGAGTTAACTTGATATCCTTGTAAATCTGAAGTCCACTGAAGTGCTGATCAGCAGCTCATTTTAATCCCTGTTTCAGCCAATCAGCCTCCTAATCCGCTGGACTGTCTCTCCTTCTGAAGGACCAGTCTGTCTGTTGCTCTACACCACTGGGTGGCTGTATGGAGTGTACAACACTTCAACCAAATCAACCAAAGTAAACTCCATGAAATTGTCTATGTCATGTCTATGTCATGTCTATGTGGTTCATCGACCCTGACCCAGAATGGGAGGCGACAAGACCTGTGGTCCCTGCACTGGAGGCCCCTCCCTGCTGATGCTGCCCCAGGAGCTTTCCAGCACTTCACTTGTAAACCTCATGGAAGACTGATCAGGTAGCATCTGAGTGGAGCTCTGGAGCAGACAGGAGAGGAAGAGGGGCGGAGCAACCGAACCACTGGCTCTCAGTGGACATCGTATGTCTCTTTGCAGGGCCGCTGTAATAAAATGTGGGCTGAGATTTGAATAAAGTTTGGGTTCATACTCTAAACTTACTGAGGTCGGATACAGTTTTTCTCCTGTGAGTTTTTTTTTCTTTTTCAAACATCACTGTTCAAATTTCTGTAATGTAAAGATTCTTATTTTGATGTCATTTTGGAATTTTGTTCATTCCGATGGAGATTCACTAATTTCTTCAAAAAAAATCGAGGACCAGTGGAGGGCACGTGCCGGGGTGCCGTGCAGTGACGTCAGGACGGTGCGGTTGATGTTCACTTCAGGACGCACCGGAGTTAGCGGATCTGAGCGTAGCACCAACATGGCTGCAGATTACTGGGAGCCAGGAAAACCCAGAAACCTGACAGACTGAACCGAGCCAAAGACAACCCGGGACCGACCGGGACAAACCTTCCCGGTGAGTAAGCCTGACTGCGGGGCCCCGCGTGATCGGGAAACCGTTTTACTCAAGACTGACGGAGCCGTTAACGGAGCGACTGCCTCCGCTGGTATTTATAACAGACTGAGTGAGGACATTCACTGAAGCAAATAGACGGGTCCCTCCTTATACACCAGTACATTAACATGTAGAGAGAATACAAACCGAACGTAGATACTACCACAGACAGTGCAGAACCTAGGCAGTACCAGAGAGAAAACACAGAACATAGACGGTGCCAGAAAGAAGACACAAAACATAAAGAGACTGTACCAGAAAGACAACACGGACGGAACCAGAGAGGACACAGAACATAGACGGAACCACAAAGATACCACAGATCACAGACAGTACCGGAGACCACAGAACATAGACAGTACCAGAGAAAGGACACAGAAGGGAATACAGGCAGTACCAGTGAGCACAGAACATAGACAGTGCCTCAGAGAGAACATAGTACCAAGGAGAGGACACAAACCACAGAACAGAGGCAACACCAGAGAGGGGACACAGAACCTAGAGGACTAGAGAACGCAGAACGTAGACAGTACCAGATAATGCAGAACATACACAGTACCAGAAAGAACCATCAGGATAATATAAACACGGCTGGTTACTGTTAGCTGTTAGCTGTTGCTAACTGTTAGCTGCAGTTACCTGGGGCTTCTACTGATACAGTCATGTAGACTTCATAATGAATGTAAAGGTAAACCGTGATGTGATGTGATCATGGCTCACCTGTCAGGTGCTACCATATTAGCTCAGATGCACACTGCTGGCGTACAGTAAGTGATTCTAATGTTTCCATGTCATGAATTACATTGTAATACACTGTGTACACACTAATAGCACACTGTACACTGAATATGCTCACATATAATGCTCTGATTACAACTGTACACTGTGTACAATCTATATTCACATGCAATACAATGTACAATTACTCACATGTAGTACACTGGATACTATGGACCAACTGTGGCCCATCAGTCACTTCAGACTGACCGATTGATCAGTTTTATTTTAATTACAAATACATTTTTACTAGGGGTGCTTCGATCAGGGTTTTTGGGGCAGATCACCGATCGCTGAAATCAGTATAGCCGATACCTATACCGATATTATCACACAGCCTGTATCTGAATTTGAAGCTGGCTTTTTATAGTGTAGCATTAATTATTCATTTATTTATTGATGTTATTCTTGACACTGTATATTAAGCATCATTAAATTAAAGAGATGAGAGAGTATCATGAATTGAAAACTGTTTTATTTGCAGGAGTATGCAACATTTCACATGGCTGAGGTTCAGCTCAAGACTCAGCTTTAAATGTTAACTTCCTGTGGGAAAACAAATACAATATTATAAAAAATATTAAATGTGGTGGCCTGCCACTCCTTAATTATCGCTGTCACTACTTCATAACAACATCAGCGAGGTTATAATGGCCCATAAATTTAACAGCACATGTCCGTTTCTGTTTATAACCTCTCAGGGCTGACCGTCCACTGCACACTGGTCTGTTGATATCACGTGACGGTGGCGACCGACGCTGCAAGTTAAATTATCCGACGTTTCATCGAGTTGTTTTCTTATTGCTCTGGTGTGTGTGTGTGTTTGTCACCAGCGGGAGACGTGATCGGGCCCATTAAACCAAAATCTAGTGGCGCTGTTTCGGGCCGGGTCCGCTGTATTGCTGCGCGGGAGGGGCGGAGGGGCGGGGGGAGTTAGCGCGCATGCGCGTGTCCTTCCATTTTCTCCAATCAAAGGATTCCAACATGATGTCATGATGTCACAAACTCATGTGATGTCACCTGGCTGTGAAATCATGACGTCATGATGTCATGATGTCACCTGGCTGATGCCATGATGTCATAACTTCCTGTGCCTTTATCTCTGGTGCCACAAAAGAAGTATATTACAGACGTTGCTTACAGACACGAGTTGTCAATAATAGTGAGATTTACTGATAGTGCACTTATTCTCATTTAAAATGGAGGAACAAAAAAACTCTGAGAAATATCTCCTGTGGATGAACGACAGACTCAAAGAGATAATTCACACCTCAAATGAGACAGTGGCTGATTTCCGCCACAAATTAGAGTCTATTGAGAATAAAAACAAGGTTCTTACAGAAGAGCTGCAAGCTTCTAATAACTTAAATAATGAACTGAAAGAGCAGTTACAGAAAAACCGTGAAAGAAATAAAGAACTTGCCAGTGAGGGAGCACGGCTGAAAATCGCGAGCGAGCTTGAGCAAAAAAAACGGCCTCAAGTGATAAGCACCCTCCAAGAGCAGATGAAGAAAGATCAAGACCGTTTTTCAAAGACTCTGCAACAACAGCAAAAACTGGCAGATGACACACAGTTACGTTTACAAAAGGAATTCGATAAGAGAGTGGAGGAGACAGAAAAGAAAAACTGTGAAAAGCTGCAAGAGCAAAAAGAGGAAATGCGCACAATCATTGTTAGTAAGTTATCAGACGTGTCAAAGCTCCAGGAAGAACTCAATCAGACAAAGAAGGACAATGAAAACACAGTGATGGTGCTGGAGAAGAAGAATGATGAATATCGTGGAGAGATTGCAAATCTTCGGGAAGAGTTGATAATTGAGAAATGTGAGCTCTCAAAACTGAATACAACCTTCAGTGAGAAAAAAAAAAGGATGGAAAAAAAGATAGCTGGCCTGGAGAAACAAATTGAGTCTGATGTGGGTACACATGACGAACTAAGAAATATTATCAGACAACAGGAGGAAACAATCAAAGGCAAAGCATGGGAGATCGTGTCTTTGAAGCAGGCTAAGCGCAAAGTCGTGGGAGAGCTGACAAAGTCTGAGGAGATAAAGACTTTTTTATTTACGTCAAAAAACGTCTTAGAGAAACTTACTGAGGATCTCATGAAGGAAATGAAATACAAGGATAAACAATTAGAACTGTATAAGACACAGTTAGGACGTGAACAGCTGATGATTGGCCACCATGAAGAAGAAATTTCACATCTAAGGAACAAGGTACAGGCCCTTAAGCCTGATTGTGAACATATGAAGGATGAGATCTCTAGATATAAGACTCTTCTGCTTCGTGTGAAGGAGGATATACAGGCGTGTATGATTGATGTCGAAAACCCCGAGGAACTTAGGCAAAGAGTGTTTGATCTGCAAAAACACGTCGGTGAGGGCGGCAAGACGGAGTACAGTGATGGGTGCCAAAGGGCTGTTGAATACCATAGGACAATGCATCAGAAAGCTATTGAGTGTTGTAGAAACATCAGAGTCAGTCATAGTCGCGAGAGGAGTCACTTAGAGAAGCGGCTGGATAAGTCACACATGAATCTGTCAGAAGTAAGAAGTTTTTACATCAACTTAGTCAACCAACACATTCTGAGAGAGCACAAGTTAAAACAAGAGCTCAAAGACGTGAAAGAACAGCTCCATAAGGCCACGAAGCCAGCTTCAGAGAAGGTTAGTTCCTGGGTCAATAAGAAAGTTCTTAGGTCTACATCACCACCCATAAAGGAAGAATTGGAAGAGCCAGTTCTTTACATCGAACAGCCACTCCAACCCCCTGTTGTCACCAACACCTCATCACGTCCTTACTGCAACACTGGTGTGAAACCTGTGAAGCTGGTGGTCGAATCATTACCACCAGTTGACATGTAAAACACCTGAACAACACCGTATATAGCATGGAGCTCTCCTGCTAGAAATGAATGCATTCAGTGTCGAGTCTGGGTTTTCTCCAGGTTCTCTGGTTTTTCCCACCTGTTCTTTAACAAAAAAAAAACAACAACACCACCACCATCTATAGCATAGAGCTCTCCTGCTAGAAATGAATGCATTCAGTGTTGAGTCTGGGTTTTCTCCCGGTTCTCTGGTTTCTCCCACCTATTCTTTAACAAAAAACAACAACAACAACACCACCATCTATAGCATGATGCTCTCCTGCTAGAAATGAATGCATTCAGTGTCGAGTCTGGGAATTATACTCTTGCTTTGTGACACGATTGCCTTCTACCCTTTTCTCAACAGTTGATACATTTAAGTTAAATTTAAAATCTCCTGTGATAATGAGAGAAAACAACAAAAGCAGTAAAAATAACT
The DNA here is from genome assembly GCA_900303245.1 of Selene dorsalis. NCBI lineage: Eukaryota > Metazoa > Chordata > Actinopteri > Carangiformes > Carangidae > Selene > Selene dorsalis. The sequence continues at coordinate 18,819 of OMNW01011213.1, forward strand.
CCATTTATTTTACACATAACCATGGAATCAAATAAAATATCAACAAGGTTTTACACGGTGCATTGTTTGTACAGTATATAACACTAAATCCCCCACCCCTAGATTATAGCATCATGTTACAGAGATCTTACTTTACAAACCATCCCATGATAGTTATTAATGAGCTGCTTTTATTTATTTCAGTGCATCAATTCTGCTCACTTCAGTGACTTCATTTGCTCAACTACTGACTTTCATTACATTGTAGTTATACTCTAGTTATGGTTTTCAGCAATGAGGCATTTTTTAACAATACACATCCTTTCCTCTTCAACTTGGATCAGTTTGAGGAAATCAACTATAGGGTACAATTTTTCTGAATTTAAAGAACAAATGCACTAATTAAAGTGAAACAGATTTCTGACATTCTAAAATCTAGATGCACTGGTAGATTAATTAATGTGCAATATGGTGAAATGTATAGAAAGCTTTGAGCCCATCATGGCAGACCATCTATGTGGAGTGTGGTTGGTGATGTCTGGCAGGTCAGACACTTCCTGAAGTTCTCATCAGTTCACAAGTAAACTGTCCTGACATAAATCTGTGTGTGTTCATTATAAAACTACAGAGTAAACACTTGGAAGACAAGATGGCTTAAGATAAACCAAGAAATAAACTTTAAAAGCGTTGTTTTCTGATTTGTGCCAGTTAATGACAAAGACCTGGCACCACTGAAGAACCACTTAGACCTGTCGACCTTCAGCAGCACTTCCACCGGGTAGTGGTCACTGACCTCCAGCGCCTGAGCAGAAACCACAGAGGAATGTTTACAAATCGCAGCAGATAAAGAACAGATTCAGGGTTTTACAGTAACTGGATTTGTGAGTTCAGTAAGTCACACGTTAGCTGTGTCCTAACTCACAGGCTGCATCCTTGAAGACAGTGGGAGTCCACACAGAAAGTCTAGGCTCAGGGGATTGAACCTAGACCTTTCTTGCCGTGAGGCAGGATGAAAGACAGAGCTGGTAATAGCAGCAACACCGTCACTTCACACTGACAACACAGACAGTGTGTTCTCAGCTTTATACGTGTTGAGTTTCAGCTAGGTTGGACAGCAAATGGTACAACTACTGCAAAATCCTCTGTAGGCCAGGCCATCTCATTTCGGTGCGGCCATCAAGGTCTGCCATCGCAGTGAAGGCCACAGTCTCCATAAGATGCAGCCCATGAACTGAGAAACAGCTATTGAAACATGTAGTCCTGTTACCTGCTCCTCCGTGAGGTGGTACTCTGTTTGGAAGTTAAACGGTTTGGCTGAAAGAGGCACAAGTGCTCCGGCAAATGTTTCCCCATGCACAACAATCCTATTGTAACACACAGAATAGACAAACTCAACACACACTTCAGTTAAAGTCCGGTCACACCAGATTTAAAACATCAATGGAGCTGCTGGGTTCAGTGGCTGGTTCCAGGTGTATAAAGTTCAGCTTTAGTGAAATGTATTTAAAATAAATGTTCTGAGTAAACAGTGTGGACTTTTACAGGCAATGGTATTTTTTCCAATTGAAACAAAAACTTGGTTTTTGGTCTCAGCTCTTGGTCCAGCTCCTCACTGAAAATCATTCTACAAGACCTCATGTTCATCGATCAGTACTTATCATTAAACGTGAATATTAAAATGTTGCTACCAAAGGAGTTTTCCCCAGGAACCTTTTAAGGATCTTGACCACAGGAACCACAGTCTAACAAACTGATTTACCCCTGAAAAGGTCCCTGTGTATTACTGAACATTTCTGATTGGTTTTGAACTTGCTGCCATGTTTAGAAGCTGCCGCTGTGGGCTGTTGTTTTTTCTCTATTGTGGCTCAAGATGGAAAGCCTATAACAGCTAGACTAATGATGAGGTGCACTAACGATTTACACAGAAGAAGATATCCATCTTCAACTGGTATTGGAGAAATGGAACAAAAAAGTATACGCCCAAATATCTTGGCTAGAGGAGTAATCCATCTTCCTGGGTAGAACTGCAGACAACAGTGGGCCACAGCACTGCTTTTTAGTTCCTGAAGAAAAAACGTCCTGCAACTTAAAGTGATGGGTGGGGTCATCTGCAGAAACATGTTTTAGCCACTATAGAAAAAGAGAAAGCTGATATCCACTGAAGTGTGGACCTTATTTTGAATATTTTCACAGTTTCAAATGGTTCTAAAGCAAAAAACAGGTTAAAGCACTGAAAGTGAAATCAGTTTTCTCCTGTAGACAAAAAAAAACAACAACACTCAGTTTACCTTCCATTTACCTCCATACTGGGAGCACACTGCAGGTAGTGCACTGACAGTATATAACTACCCACGTCACATAACAAACTGTAGTGTGAGTTCACCTGTCGTAGGCACAGGAGGTGGACGATCGCACAGTCGTGTCAGCATCGTCTTCAATGAGCCAAACGAGGGATTTATCTGTGATCAGACGTAAGTTCTTCCTGTGCTTCTTGGCCAGGTAGCTACAGTCAGCGTTGAAGTCCCCGAGAAGAATCACATTCTGCTCAAACAACAGCGCACAACATCAACACTGGTGGTTACAAACTCTTTGAAAACTTTCAAACGGAGCCATCAACAAGTTCTTTTACCTCAGTTCTCCACATCTTTCTCACGTCTTGCAAAACATCGTACAGTGCATCCAGCTCCTTGGTGGTGTTGGTTGGAGTGGTGTGCTGAGGTATGAGGACAAATTCCTTTATAGCTGAACATACAGATGTGGTGGGAGAGAGAAAGGATGATGGTGTTAGTGATGGGTTTTTTTCTGCTTTTCATTCTCTTGGATGAGGAACCTGAGTGTTAGAGTACTGACTTGTCCTGGGGGCTTTGAAGCGGACAACAAAAGGCTCTCTGGAGAAGGCATCCACATCTCCTGGTCGAACGTCTGGATACTGATACTGGGCGGCGACTGTCACCGTGTCAGTCCTGCACACCATCAGAGAGACACAGTACAGCCTCAGTGTTAGTGTCTGTAATGACACTAGAGCATCAAGTGTGAAAACCCGGCCTGAACGTGGACACAGACAACTCAGCTCACCTGTAAACAAACACATACTGCTCCTGGTATGAGTCAGACCTGCCCAGCCGCCCACTGGCCACGGCATCATACTTATGACCAGTGTCATAGCTGAGGATTACAGAGGAAATATGGTGAATACTGCTGCTGTTATAGGTGTGTGAGGGTGTGGGTGTGTGTGTGTGTGTGTGTGCGTGTGCGTGTGTGTGTGTGTATGATTAATCACCTGTTAAGTTGTGTAAGCAGCTGGGGTAAAGCTTTCCCTTTACTGTCTCTGACTTCCTGAAGCAAACACACATCACAGCGGGTGATGATCTGGAACAACAAGAACGAGAAAGAAAAGGTTGACAACTTTCAGATTGCTGTCAGTTGTGTGCACATGTGTGTGTTTATAATTACAGCTCAATTATACTGTAAATATATTTTTGGCACTAATGAATTACTGACTGGACATGCTGCCAGGTACACAGGAAGAGATGTATAGATCTATATACTGTGTTGTATGTAGAAAAGTGTTACATCCTAGAATTGTACCGAGAGTGCATTTTTGAGACTTACAACATATGATACATACTTACGCTCATCAGGATGATATTCAATAATAACCATGACTTTGTGTTTTTTAAGCCTAAGTATAATCATGTGAAGTAATGAACTACTGTTATGCTAGAAACAAATTACACTATGGTCACATGACTTTATGTTGTAGTGTACAAAGGCTGTTGCTCTTATTGAATTAGTTTAACACACTATAAACACAATAAGTAAAGTGAGATTTATTCTATTCTTTTCTATTCACTTGTTAACAACCAGCCTTAATTACAAGATGTAAAATACTTTAAGAAATCATGACTGGGGTATTTACAGATGTAAGAAAATATGAGGGTTAGGGTTAGGTAATTTGTGTAACTACAGACCTTACTTCATTCAACTGATGTAAAACAAGAAACAAACAAACAAAAAAAAAACAAACCCACAGACTTCAGGATGAGAGAACCAGAGGTGCTAACATGCTGTGTTTGCTGTTTGAGACAAAGGTCAAAGGTCAAAAGTATCTCAGCCAAAACCATGTGTCTTTGTCCTACCATGGTGAGAGTCTTCATGACATCGCTCTTCTTCGACTTAGAATCCCCAAAGTGTTGGAGGTTGAAGGCGCATACTCGGAAGTCTGAGGCCCCCTGAACATCCCTCACTCTCAGGAGGAAGGAGAGGAGGAGGAGGGAGATCGACTTCATGGCCCAGAGCTGCAAGAGACAATCACCTCTGGAGATGAAGACAATGACACATAGAGACCGTTTGAGGGAATACACCAACTACATCCATGATTTGTGGAAACATGAATTCAATAGAAAAACCAGTTAGCTTTCTATCTAACTTGTTCTTTTTTGATTGTTTTGTGTTTTTAAAACAATGAAACCTCACAGTCACATTAAGCCCATGTGGTGCAACTAAAAGAGCGGGTAGACCAATGAAATAACACTCAGTGTGTTAGTGTAGTTGACCCTGCCTCTGTCTCAACTCAGTCCTCTGTCTGAGCTTCCTCTTTTGTGGCTCACCGAGGAGCTTTCTGTTTTGCTAAAACAACCCCAAACATCTACAGTTACCATGAGAGGGCATAACCAGGCGTTAAATATGTCATGTTGGGGGAAAGAAAAACATTTTGTTGAGTGTTATTCATGTTAAGATAATCCATACCAATGTCATTTCTGTGTGTAAAGTCTGGCGTTGATCAGCGTAGACAGCTGGTTTAGCTCTGGCCAAGGTTCAAAAATACCAGCAACTGTAAAAGCTAAAAAGTTAACTAAGACAACATACTAGACTTATCTGTTGAACTGGTGATGATTTAAGGTCACCTGATCCAGACACAGCTGTTCACAAGCCCTAAAAATAGCATTCACTGTCATGTGATAGAAGTGAAAATTTATATCTTTTATTTTTAAGTTTCAATAGAGGGCTGTCATAAGAGGTTAGAATTATTTTTGGTTAGAGTTGCTTAAAATATTATTTTAATGGTAGGGTTTTGTTCATTAGTCTTTTAAAATCAGCCTAGACTTTCGCAATAAAAGCCCACTGACAACACTCACAGTCACAAAGTCTCAATACACATCAACTTTGAAATGTAGATGGCGGAAGATGCTGCTCTGCCCACAACATTATGTTATGTACATACATGTATCGTTTAGCTGTTGGGTTTCAGTTTCATCTGCTTTCCAACAGCATTTGTGACAGGTTTAGTCAGCCATACATTATATGTATATATCTCTTGTTAACAAAACATAACCATAAACACAACTGTTTCCGTGCTTCCTGTCTACACTGTTCCTTTGGGAAGCAGAGGACTCAAGTCTGCTACAAACCCTACATCAAAAACACACACAAACACTAACATACAGACATATCAGGTTACAGGTAAAGTTATTTCGTTGACACAGTCTGTGAAAGATTAAAGTAAGTCGAAACTAAAGCAACTGAAACTTACCAGCTAGTGACTGGTTCAGACTTGCAGGATATGTTTGTTTCTTACCGCCTCCCTTTCTGTGAAACCTGAAGCTGGTGTGTCCATGTGTTTCCTGTGGGTGGGACTAACTGCAGTGGAAACTGAGAGTCAGAAAATGACTTTTTACTTCACTAACTCAGTGTATTAAGTTCAAATTCATTGACATTAAGATAAATTAAACTAACTATGCTGCATTCACTCAAAGACAAGGGAAGAAAAACTAATTATCATGAGTAGATTAAACTTAGTTATTGCAGAATTAGGGGATCAAACATTTAGTCATTCAAAATGACTGAAAATAAACAAGAGACGTTACAGTTGTACAATTACCAAATTTTACTGGGAAAACCGTTTTAACTGACTTTCCCAATTTCCATTCTCTCCACCAATATTGCAGTTCTGAAGCAGTGGTGAGGAAGTTAGTTCTATGTTCCTCTTTTGCAGGAAGTTATGATCAAAGTTATTCTGAATATTACAGAATTCTTCAGACGGATGTGATGTGGTAATGTGTCTGAAAAAGGTCAAACTGCTGTTTATTCAGGTCTCACCATTTAGTATCAAGCTAATACAACAACATGAGGTCTGGTTTTGGGTCCAGTAACAATATAAATAAAAGATAAATAAATACAACTGATGGTTGAAGTGTTTCAAGGTGGCGCCAAAGTAATGGTTGCGCAAATGGGGATGATATTGTTGCTACTGTTGCTATTTTGAATTTCTATTCAAAAAGGGAATAAAACTCACTAATTCACTTTGACACGTGACTAACAGATGTGTTCAGCTCCAT
>OMNW01011213.1:39773-51234 GCA_900303245.1 Selene dorsalis
GGGGGGGGGGGGGGGTCTTCATCTGTGTCATGGAAGAACCATCACCAAACACCATTTTGAACCCTGACTCAAGACAAAAACACTGATATCCAGGCTCCATCTCTCTGAATCGCTGCAAGACTCTGTTTGTTTGCTTTGCTGCTTTCCTCACTTGGGATGTTTGGCCTTTTCGCTGTTGTTCTCAAGCCTTCTCTGTTTAGAAAAATTAAAGAGAGCAGAAGACCCAGGAGACACAGGCTGGTCATGAGGGAATCCAGCGGGGCTTACTTGGGGGAAAGAGGCAGAGAAATAGAAAGATATAAGAGGTAGAAACACAATGAGGGGAGTGGTGGTGGTGGTGGTGGTGGTGGTGGGATGGTGTTGGTAGTTGGTTTGAGGGCTGAGAAGTGCTCAGGCAGCCTGAAGGAGACAGCAGCAGAGTTAGCGAGAAGAGGCAAAGACAGACAGACAGGGAGAGCTTACCTTAAAAGGCTGTGTTTGTAGATGGAGAAGGGCGTCAGAGTGTTTAAATGTACTTGTGTATGTGCGTTTCCAGGTTGTTAAATGTCCCCAACCTATATTAACACACAGCCTGAGGGGGTGAAGAGGCTTTATAGAGCAGAGTATAGACAAAACTTCAGAGGGGATTCACCCAGAGCGAGACCACCACCCTCAGAGCTGGACTCATGTTTGAGTCTGTCTGAGTGATGATGGAGGAGTTGGGTGTGTGATTGATTTTTTGGTGTGTGTGTTTGTGTATGTGCGTATCTCTTGCCAAAATGGCCAGTAGCTACTAGTGAAAGATTCCTGTAGACTGATTCATTCAGCTCAGTCAGGTCTCCTTTTAAAGTCTGTGAATGTGTTGTCTTGATGCTTAACACTCCTGTCTAGTTTCAATATCTATAAGGAATGCACACACACAAACACACACACACACACGCACGTCAACATTTACTGATATGGCTCTTGACAAACAGCTATTTTACTTTTACTCAAACTCACTGGCCAAAGTGTGCATGTGCTGATTACATGAACACACACTCATGTACTCATTACCCAACAGGAACTGAAGACCTGGGAATAGATCCAGAACTATCTCACTCTCTTTCTCACACTCTCTCTCTCTCTCTCTCTCTCTCTCTCTCTCTCTCTCTCCTGATCGGCCCTGCTCTCCTCCAATCTGGGTGATTTTCTTAATATGGCCAGAGAGGGAGTGAGCGCTGGACTTTGGAGCAGCAGAATTACAAAGAAAGTGAATCAAATGTCCCTCAGTCCATCTGTCTTCACTCTTCTGTCTGTCCAAACCTCATTTTAAGTGTCTGCTTCACCCACGTAGTGTATACATGTGGGGTCTGCTACTTATGACTGTGCACCAGGCGTCACTGAAAGGTTTAACAATCAGAAGTTGTATTTACTTTGAGAGAGAACCTCAAACTACGGTATCAGTGATGATTTAAACCCCCTCAATGCAGGTTAAAGTGTTTAGGAGATCTTAAAGGTAGGGTTGGAGATCCTTGAAAAACAGGTCCAGCAGGCCACATTTTGAAAATACACACATCAGAAGTCCAAGCCCCTTTCCTCAGACTTCTCTCTGAAGCCACGCCTCCACCTTCCCGCGGACGTAAGTGAAGACATTCTACTCGCATCACCAGAGCTGCAGATCCACCCACCAGTCAGAGTGCGACTTTTCCGGTGAAGACTATGATCGCGCACGCGAGAGGAGGGAGGGCGGGCAGCTTGATTGACACATCACGATCCAATTGACTTGAACGTGAAGTTCAAGATGATTGGAGGGTGTTTTCCAGGACTGTACGAATTTACGTACTGTATTTTTGTGAAAAAGCATTTAATTAATTGGTTGCAATCGGGGTGTGAAGAGGATTTCAAACTATTTAATAAAAAATGCTCCAGAATAGGATCACCAACCCTACCTTTAACTTCTTAATTTCTTCAATAATGTTTACAGTCAATATATGGAAAATTAGCAAATACATATAAATCTGGAAAATATGGATAATTACGCACATGTTGTTTGGGCGTGCAAAGATCCACAAATAAAAGGTATGTGTTTTCTTTTGAAACAAAGAACAGTTATGTTCACAGCCAGTGTTTCTAAACGAATTAGGAGGATTTACAAAATTTCTGGAAAAGATTTTTTAAGGTCAAGTAAAGTCAGTTCTATTTATATTGCATCAGGTTACAACAGAAGTTTTCTCAAGGTATAGCAGGTCTAGACCTTCTCCTCATAACAGTATTTACAGAGACCCCACAGTTCCCTCTAAGGGGCAGAAACAGGGCCGCCCCTGGCCTAATTGGGGCCCTTTAATTTTATTTGAATTTTAATTGGACCACTGATTGGTCAGATGCTGCTTGCTGTCAATCATTGTGGCAACACATGCAGTGTCAGATTATTTGTGTCTTTGTTTTTGTCTCCTGCTTCGGGCTGACTTGGTGCGCTACACGCTCCCACAATGCACATCCTTTGCACATTTGTGGAGACTGCATCCTCTCGCACAAAATGGGCCCCCCCCCCGGATCGTGGGGCCCTACACACAGCGTGTGTTCTGTGTGTAGGGAGGGACGGCTCTGGGCAGAAACCTCGAGCAGAATTAGACCCGGGTGGGCAGGGCCATCTGCCCATATTACACCTTCCTGATCCATAACATGTTTTTTTAATTTTAAGAACCAAAAACCATCTAAGTGTAGTTTTACATCTTCTCTCTCTCTGACTACAGCCCAGTCACCCAGTCAGAAGAGAGGAGGCTCTGAGCATGTCTTCTGGCTGACTGACAGTTTTCTTTTGAGTGATCTGATAAAAGTAACAGATTTCATGTAAATACAAGACAAATTCTGCAGAGGTGGACAGCAGGTTGTGGTGGGCGAGGCCCTGGGGGGGATGGCTGAAAGCAGTAACTGCTTTGTTGTGACATCACAAAGTTCTGATACCGAACCTAGTCCTGCTGTATAATCAATAGAGACATGAAAATCACATCAAAATGAGACTTTTAAAGTCTTTTTTTAACAACGTGCAAACATTACTCTCAGTGGTTTCATGCTATCCATCTGATCAACAGCTGCACTCACAAAAGGAAGAAAGAAGAAGATTCAAGCAAGTAAACATGGAAATAACCAATGTAATTTCAGAAAAACTGTCCCTGCAACTTTTCATGAGAAACATTATGTAACTTTTGTTTGTTTACTCCACAGGGCACCTTTAAATCCTGCTCTGTTTACATCAGTTGTTTACCTGTTTACTTGCTGGCAGTCCTCTTCCTTCCTGCCTTTGCTGGCACACTGCTGTGTTTCTTGCGAGGCACATAATCATCCTCATGCAGTAGCTCACACTACTAAAAAAAAAACCCTCATTTCATTGAAAGTGGCACAAAAGACTTTAAAAAGAAGGAATGAAGACTAATCTAATCACAGCCTGTAGCCGTCACTCTCTCCATATACAGTTTATATGCAGATGTTTGGATGTTCTGCTAGCATCTGACTTGTGCCTGGCTGAGGCTGAAGGGGGTTTTGATGTGTTTCAGATATAACAAGTGATCTTCACCTTTTCTTACATTTAGGGTCATTTTTTTCCTTAAACTCTCTCTCTACTGTGTGTGCATTGAAAAGAAGGAAAAGACTGTGTAGTCAGATGAGGCACAGCATCATACCTTTGTCCTGCCTGTGTGTGTGTGTGTGTGTGTGTGTGTGTTTTACCAGGTGAAGTCATGTAGCTGTTTTCTGTTTAGTCACTTCACTGTGCCTTTGGCTCTGACCAGCTGGTTTGACTATTGCTGGCATACAGTCATACACACACAGTCACGCACACAGACACACACACACACACACACACACACCCATACAATGCAGTTACACATATGCTGAGCATATCGATGATTTCATCTCCAGGCCAGTTAAAGTAGCAGACAACCACACAACTTTCAGTCTGATTACCTGTCAGCCTGTGTGGTAAGAGACAACAGACACACACTTTTCACCAAAACACACACACTCAAAAATGTACATGCAGAGGGCTTTCCCAGAAGGAAACCCCTGCAAGAGATATTGACACATTTTCCGTGACACAGCACACATATATGCAGCACAGTCAACCACACACACACACATACTGTACCCATGCACTCATTGACGATTACACACACACACACACACACACACACACACTTGCAAACGTCTCATTATCCTAGAAGTCCTGACGTCCTCAGTGTGTGTGACTCAGCTTGCGGCAGACATCAGACTCTGCTGCTCGGTGACTCAGTGTGATTAAAGCTCAGCTCTGGATCTGTTTTATGACTTCAAAACCTCACAGCATAGTTTACTGTACCAGTGGTAGCATTTGATAGCACATATTATGTGTGCTGAAGGAGTGTGTGTGTGCAGGTGCGGGAGGTTTTAAGTGGTGGTTTGTGCTGTAATGACTGAGCCATTGTTATGCAGCAGTCTGGTTGTGTTTGGTGTCTTGTTGTTTTACTTTTCACTTGATTTTATAACGTTTTGGACCATTTTACAAAGTGTGTTTAATCCAATTTTGGAACTCATTTCAGCTCCACATCATTAAGGTGAATAGAAAATGTTCATATTTATAAATATGCACAGTGGAGTCCGCCAAAGGAGGTGAGCACTCCTAATAAACCTACTGATGGTAAACTGTGCATTAGTGCTCAGTGGGAACCATCATAAATCCAGTGAAGCCCCCACATAGGTGACCCCATCCTCTAGACCAGAGCCATCTTACTTACTGTCTGTAAGTAACTCATTTGGTATCATAGGCTTTGGCCTATTTTACCAAAGGAAAGAGAAAATTGTTTCAATATGGAGTTCAGGGAGTCTGTGTGGTCGTCTGGTGGTAACATGCATCCACCAAGCAACACATTCATCCAAAACATGGGACACGACAGACATGAGGATTGTTTCAACCAGTCTTTAACATTACAATTTTCTGAACCCACACACAAGACGATTCCGCCTGAGCACACACCTGCGGTTTGTAGTAATGGTTGAGGTAGTGGTGATTCCCCGGACACTAGATGTCACAGAAACTTATGTGATCACACGTGACTTCAGTTGCTGACACTTCCCAATCTGATCACCCTCATTGGCTATTGTGGATATTTCCATCGGAGGCAGCATCTGGAATTTTAAATATATTTGACAATAACTGAAATCAGGAGCAGTAAAACAAACATAATCCCTGAATCCCCAAATCAGGCCATGTCACCCTGATCAAAACATAAGGAAGCATAGCACCAACTGGCTAAAATCGACTCTCCTCACCTTTTTTTGGTTTTCCATTTGGGCAATGGTTATGCACAGAACCTGGTATCTGGTCAAAGAAACAAATTTAACTGGTGGAATCGATATGACCAGTGATTCGTATTGAATTCTCACAACGAATCCCTCCAGTAGGATTTTAAAAATCACCAACAAAGCCACCGGTTTCCATTTCATCCTTGTTGGACAGTACTGATCTTTGAGATTTAATAGTTACTGTCACGTCATTTTGGTCACGCGTACTTCTCAGTGTAACTGAGTCGTCTGCCTCAGCTGGTCATAAAAGTCACCCCATATTTCACATGTCTAAATATGGACTCGGGTCCATTTAATGAGTAACGTTTTTCCATATTTACTCCACTTTGTCTTATGGGAGTCTCTTTTATGTGCTGTGTGCGAGCGCTTTTGAGTTGGAGTCTGATGGTGAGGATGAGAGGGCGAGTAAAGACACATACTTGTTTAATTACCTGCAAGTGGTATTTCATGTGCTGTTTATGGGCCTAATCTAAGGGCTGAGGCCTCAGGTCTGTTGGCAGCGCTTCCTTTCACTTCGTCAGTATCAGCATGTATATTTAAAAGTGTGTGTGTGTGTGTGTGTGTGTGTGAGACAGAGAACAAGTACAGGGACCATTTTAGATGGTTTAGTTAAACAATTTACCACTTAAGCTCTTTAACTGGCTAACAGACAGAGGCTTTGTTATGAGGCTGTCACCTGGGTGTCACCTCACATAGTTCGTGTTGATAGTGGAGAACTACGTCTTCATCTGAGAGCTGACGTCTTCAATTCCTAAATCTTGCTACAAGTCTCCTGAGAGAAAATCAAACTCTCTGTTATCAGTTTTCTTAGGAATTTTATCACATACTTTCATTATGTGCGATGCCCCCTCTCTCTTGTTATCACTTGTTGAGCTCTGGACTATCAGGAAAAAGCTTTTACCTTAACTTCTATCACATTCTGGATGAAATCAAATCACATCTTGTGCTTGCAGTATGAAAACAAGTTATCCATCATTGCTCAACAGCTACCAGACAACAAGAAATCACAAACTTCATACAGCAGTAGCTGAATGATGAAGCAGACTGTAATATGCTGATGAACCAATAGTGTAATGATTAAATCTTGGATGTATGATTGTGTGAATCAGACTCACTATTCAAATATCTCATGAGCATCTGTAGTTAATCATGATTAATTGCAAATTATTCACACGTGATTTACCTGTTCAAAATGTATTTTAGAGGGATATTTTCTACTTTTTGTGAATGCATCTTTATTATACATGAACAAAAGTCACTGATAGATATTGTCCATCAAACCCTCAAAGACCTCACTGCATTTGGCATAAAAAACAGATGGCACAGATGGTAATACTGATCTGCTCAATTTAACATACAAAATAATGTGCGTAATTAAACTTGTAAAGATAAACCACCTATGTTTTTAAGCATTAATAACAGACACATTTGTTAGAACTTAGTAGCTGGACTTGCCATTCATTCATTCATTCATTCATTTTTTCCTTGGTCACTGCATTTGAGTAGTACCTGTTCGCAGAGACGGGTCAGCTTGCAACTGTGGCTGGCAAGTGATTCAAACTATAGTTTGGGCCAAAGGTCAATATAACAGAATATGCATTAATCATGTGTCCAAAATATAGCACCATTAAAAGGAATGTGCATTACAGAAGTATCTGTAACAGGCTTAATATATCATTAATATTGACTGAGGACCGACTGGGGTAACATTTCAACTGGAGGACTTCATAGCAATACCTCTCCAGTCATGTGCCTGTCAGGATCACTCCATGGAGGCACATTTCCTCTCTGATGCGATGCTGGTTGTTTTTTTAACGCAAGTCAAGCATCCTTGACAAAGCATAAAAACTAAGAATTATCTTATGGCTATGTTGTATTTTTGTTTTCTTGTGAGGTCAAGAATCTGTGCTGAATAAATTATATCAACTGTCCTAAGGCAACCTTGATTAGAAGCTATTAGAATCTAAAATAAGCATGTTTTAACTTGCTCTATTTAGCATAGTGTCTCTGGCTGCAGCTTTCATACTGAGGTAGAGCCAAGAGTGTGTGCAGTGGGGATGGAAAAACATAGTTATTTGTGGTTTGTTATCATTTCTGGGACATTTAGAACTGAATTCAGGATAGACAAGATGATGTGAGTTGCTTTTTTTATTGGTTCATATAGATCTGAGTGTCATCAGTGGAAATGTTGTGAATGTTGTGGGGTTGCTAGAGTGCGCAGAGTTTGTCACAACATTTCCTTCTGCTCAATTAAATAAAAACAAGAGTGTGTGTGTGTGTGCACGTGTGTGCACGTGTGTGCATGCATGTGTGTTTACCCGAATGAAAAAGCTTCTGGTGATGTAACTTCAACAAGCTGCACACAGATGATGTCACTGACCGACTGGACGATCTCACAACCACAATGGCAAACATCTGGCTCTTATTAATACAACTGATTCACAACACACACACATACACACAGAAAAATTTTATGGCTCACCTCTTTGCAGAGAAATGAACTGTGCTAAAGGGATAAGTAGAGAACTGCAGGTTTTATAGTGTTTTTAGAAAGATCCATCACCTTCTACCTCTCTCTCTCTCTCCTCCTACTCTTCTCTCCTTAACCTCCTCTTTCTCCTCCTTCATCTGTCCGTCTGTGGAGCCTTCTCACCATCTCTTCTCCTTTCCCCATCCCTTCTCTCTATCCTCCTGCCCCCTCCACTCCTCTGTCTGTTCTTCCTTTGCCCCCTCTCTTTGCTCCACTCTACGCTCTCCTGCTCGCAAAGAACAGCACAGTCACTGTGGAGAACATAATGACAACATAATAAAACATGATCACACGTAATACTTTGTGTCCAGTCTCTTGAAATCTAACACTCAACTCTAAATGACAACCTGTGTCACACACAGTACCTACATTTGGACTTCAGTTAACCCCCTGTGTAAGCATAAATAACAATTCAACAGTAAAATATGCTGTTTTGTCCACATCCTCTCACACAACACACAGAATCACTTTTGTCACCACAACTAAAATGTCCACATCACTGTCCATCGCAGGGGAATAGTCTATTTTTAGATTCACAAATGTCAAGTCAAGTCAATTCTATTTATATAGCACCAATTCAGTGAAGTTATCTCAAGGCATTTTACAAACAGAGAATGTCTAGACCTCCTCTTTATAACAGTATTTACACAGACCCAACAGTTCCCACTGAGAGCAGCACACATGGCAACAGTGGTGAGGAAAATCGATCTTTCAAGAGGCAGAAACCTCAAGCAGAACCGGATTCAGGATTTCAGGATTTCAGGATTTCAGGATGGGCTGTCCATAGTATATGCTTGTACATAATAAGTACAAACAAAATACAAATTATAGTAAAGTTTTGCATCATAGTAAAGTTTTGCAGCAGGTAACAGACGAGATTAGGCAGCAGATCTGGACTCAGTTACTCTTGAGATGGAGGGACATGGAAAAACTACAGGAGGAGAGAGAGGGAGAGAAAGAGAGGAGAGCGAGCGAGAGAAAGAGAGGCACACAGCTTAGATGTTCATGTGCTTGAGAAAGAAAACAAAGGTTCAGGATGATGCAGTCATTTACAGAAAGTTTAAAATAATCTAATGGGCAGTACAACCTGGCCTGAACTATCATTCAAACTGTTTTATTGAGACTGAGGCCCACTTGCTGAAGGTTGGAATGATAACAGGTTTGAAACCTGAGCTGTAGAAACTAAGTGCTAATGTTTTAGGTTTGGATTTGAAGGCCTGAATGGAGTGCCTGCTGTCGTAATGTCAGCAGGGAGGCTGTTCCAGAGCAGAGGAGCCTGATGGAAAAAGGTTCTGCAGCCAGCTGATGTCTTTTTAACTGTAGGAACAGACAAGATTTCTAGATTCTGTGACTGGAAAGCATGAGTTGAAAAAACTGTAAGGTAAGAACAAGAGTTTCATGTCAACAGAAGCACCTTAACCCAAAATCTGATCTCATATGAAGATGAAGCCAGTGAAAGGAAGCAAAAAAATATCCTGGATTTGGTAACGGCGACTGTATTCTGGACCATTTGAAAACGTTTAATCTGAGTATGTGGTCAGAAAACAAGACACTGATCAGGATTTCAGCATCAGTCATAGGCAAAAAAAAGTTTGAATGCATGCTGTGTTACACAGGTGGTGGATTATTGGTGGATTATTTAATGTGTTGATCAAAAGGAAGGGTTGAATTGAATGCCACACCTAGATTCTTGGCTGTCGGACTTCAATCGTGGTTGTCAAAGTTACTGTTGATCAAATCTGTGTCTATGATGAAGGGTCAGGACAATGACCAGCATCTTGGTTTTGTCTGAATTAAGGAGCAAACAGTTACAAGACATTAACATTAAGAGAGGACATTAATCTGTGCCTTCAAACTCACCCCAACTCCACTCCGCGTCCTTAGCTCCCTGTCTGATCTAGAACTGATTATAAGATGTAAATATGTAAGTTTTGGAAGAAAAAAAACAGTTGTATGGTGTGACAGTGGTTGAAGTTGGGTTAGCTTTAGACAAAAACATAATTTAGAACATTTTCACATCACGGTCTGGGTGAGTAATGCTCAAGGGTTCGCGGACTCTGTTGTCATGGTTACAAAATGAAAAGCTAAAGTTTGGAATGATCGTGCTTTAAAAAAGTGGAATTGATCTCGCTGACTCTCCTGCAGGGGAGGGTACAAACCATTAAGGCTTTGTTCCAGCAAGGCTTTATCATAAATCATGAATAATAAAGAGTGTGTATGTGTATTACACACACACACACACACACACACACACACACTTTCAACAACAGAAATATATATATGTATGTGTATAAGTGAAATCATCTGCCTACCAGAGTAGGTGAAATGAAGTGTTTTCCTACATGTTGACCTCTACATTTGATGCTTTCCATAAATCACCCATTACAATTCAATAAGAAATATTAGAAAGTAGTCATAAGGACATTCGAAGGTCAATCTGCTCCCTCCTCCTCCATGCTCTCTTTAACCTCCACTTCCACCACATCCTCCACCCCTGCAGTCTCCCCTCTGCTCCTCCTCTCCTCCCTCCATCCTCCCACCAGACCGATGAACTGTAAGTAGAGGGCACAGCAGAGGCCGAACATTCTTGTTTCCTGAGCCAATACTCAGCTGGAGAGCACTCAAACACACGCACACACAGATGCACACACTCACACACATACCCACACATGCACACACACACCTCCCACCACCTTGTTTAGTCAGAGCAGGGTTTGACAGAGAGAAACACAACTCCCTATGTTGTTCACTATAGTTTTCCTGAAAAATAACAGATAACAGGAAAGAGAGGACAGAGAGTGTAGAGTGATGTGGGCATGTCTCTCTCTCTCTCTCTCACACACACACACACACATACACTAGTGAGGATCAGCCAAAAATGTCCTCACTCCCTAAAGTCTGTAGGTCAAAGTGGTACACGCGCGCGCGCACACGCACGCACTGATCATGAGAATCTACCCACTCCCTTGTTAAAAGGAAAGGACGATGGGAGAGAGAGATAGGTGCACTTCACGGACCGGTGACATCATACCTTTAAAATCCCGAAGGCGCGGTCATGACGTCACCCACGTTTAAAAAAAAGAGGCAGAGAGCAGAAACAGGGAGAGAGCAACACCCCCAGCACCTCAGAAGCTTTACCCGTTTACCAATTAAGGCTCTGGCTGCGGAGGACAGAGAGAGAGAGGGATCGAGGAGGCGCAGAGGTAGAAAAGAGCTAAAGAGTTGGACTATTTCTTTCTTCCCTTTACAACACCAGTACCACCAATAACACCCATTTCCCCCCACTGGGACTGCTCGTGGGGAGGGAGGTCCGGGACCTCGGTGCAGCGCAACACACACACAGCAGGCAGCACAGCACACAGCACACACACAAACACACCCTCTGTGACCGAAGTAACTGCAGGCTGCTGCGCGCACTGACTGAGCAGAGCGGAGAGACAGCGGACACACACTCCAGGATCACAGGCTACAGCATATGTAAGTTGTGAAGACTTGTCTATGTGTGTGTGTGTGTGTGTGTGTGTGTGTGTGTGTGTGTGTGTGTGATGCTGCGAAGGAAAACTTTCTGTCAGAAGTTTCTCATGACTAAAGTTTTCATGTGTGGTTGGTGAGAATGTGTCATCATTTTCTGTC
>OMNW01011216.1:0-25313 GCA_900303245.1 Selene dorsalis
CTGTGGTACATTTGATTAATTTCACAAAAATAAATATGCAGCCCCACAAACTGAGGAACACCACTTCTTCAAACTGGTGTTATTTCTGAGACAAAGTGGAAACTTGTCTTTCAGAACAATAGTGACAGTATGGGGAAATATGGGGAAAAAATTAAATGGTTAAAATGTGAGAAACATAAACATGCAGCATGATTATCTTACTACTCCTGAGGACTGGATGGCATGAATGAACTTGCAATTTTACAATTCTTTTATGATGTTTTTATATGGTAAAAACAGACAGATAAAGCACACTCAAATAAGATAGACAGATTCAAATACAATCATATAACGGTTCAGGATGTAATGTTATATTGTATGTACTGTGAAGTCCTTAACATGGTATCATTCTTATCAGACTCTTACTGGAGTTATATAAAAAGTCTATTCAAGTCTATTGATTGATAGGTAAGCGCATTGTACTGACTGACTGATTAAAGGGGAACTATGCAAGATTTCTAGCTTAATTAAACAGCTTTTAATTAAACAGAGTAATTGTGATGCTTAAATGACTTGTTGCAGGGAGAATGGAGGCTGTCTGCCTGTGCCTGTTGTTGTTGTTAGAAGGAAATTCATATGCTCACAAGGTTTACGGAAAATATCATGTGGAGAGCATCACCACAGCTATTATGGAAATCCAGCTGCCCAGCAACTTACAAGAGTTAAACATGTCATAGGTCTTTTCCACCTCGTGGTACTGGCTCAAATGGTCTGTGGTTATGGATAGTGCACATATTTGGTGTAGTCTGACAAAATAACAGAAATTTACAGCCAACCCACCTGTGTATCAGTTTCTGTTAAGGTGAATGAGTAGAACGCGATCTATACCATTTAAAACTCACTGAGCATTAACCAGCTAAACAAAACAGAAATACACTTTTTGAACTCAATGAATACTTTGGAAATTGTGTAGGGTGGATTTTAATTATTTTCTTCTTATTTATTTTTATCATTTATAGACCAATCACTGAACCAATTAACTGACGATGTAAAAGCAGTCAGCAGTTACAGCCATTGTACATATAAAATTAACTTTCTCAATTAAATATCTTCCCTGTGGAAATGTGATTTCTCTCCACCCTAATCAGATCATAGATCTAACCCTTACTGAAAAAACAAACAAACTGCAACAACACAACAGGAACTTGGTTTTTTAAATGCATATATACATGTATACAGAGTGAGAACTAAAAACAGCTAAGCTGTCCGTGAGGCCAGAATAACCAGCAGCCTGTAAACACATTCACAGGCAGAGGTAAATCTATTTAGTTTCCTTTACTCTCCCATAATCAAACAGAAAGGCTCCAGCTGAAATGTGCTGACCTGTAAAATCCCAGCTGTGGGCCCTGCGGTACCCAACACAAACTGGGTCTTTCCCATTGAAACTCAATGCCCAGGGTAACATGCCATGTTTTGCTACAGGAAACCAAAGAATGTTTGACTGCTGGGCCTGGCGTCTGATGGCAGACTGCATCCGTTTGAAGTGTTCCCCTTCCAAGGCTGTGGCCAAAGTAAATAAAAGCAGACCACTCTCTCGACCTCCATCAAACACATCACTCAGAAACAGCTGTTACCATTTAACTGGAAAAACCACATTCACATTCCTCCTCTCAGAATGTATATGGGACATGTGAGATAGCAATCAACACACACATTCTTTGACTGTGGTTACACTTCCCATTTCTTCCCCTTCCAAGTGTAAACAGACCGGCCCACTGCGCTGACCAGGTTGAAGTTATGACCTCAGAATATTGTTTTGTTGTTTTAAACATTTCTACACTGTGATTATGTCGTCTGGTTTGTTTTGCTTTCACCCAAGAATCTTTGAAATTCTCAGAATGGTTGCTTACACTTTTTAGCCCAGAGATAATGTTTGCTTATCACTATTTACAGCACGGGCAGTACTGTAAAGAAAACACAGTACAATTACGTATAGTTATTTCATACGAGAACTCAGCCCCTCCAGGAATCTGAGATGTTGCGATCTCAAGACCAAATACAAATAATCCCCTCTTTATTGGATGGTATTGGCTCATCAGAGATAATACTGTATATTCCCTGACAGGATTCATGATATTAATTATAAATCATGAAAACAATCATGTTTTATAAGCTGCTTTTGTATATACACTGCAGGTCAAAAGTTTAAGAACATCACTATTTTTCCAGCCGTTTGTCTCAGAACTGGCTCTTTAACCTCAGACACTAAGTTTTGTCTTACACAGAATATAACTTTCAGTGTTTTACTTAAATGTCAGTGGACATCTAACATTATAATTAACCTGAACTAGCATGTAGTTATTTTGATAATAAAAAACTAGAATCAGCACTTTGTTATTCTTTGCCTTTGCCAACCATCCAAGTGTCTGGAAATATGATTACAGTCTCTCCCTTTTGAGTTACAGTTTTGAAAAACAGCCACATAGAGCATTTGGCCTATGACCTTTTGAAAAGTTATCACTTCATCATTTTATTCTTAAAGACAATAGTGTTAAATATTGTCATAATTGGTGTATAAATTATTGAGTTACAGCCAAATGTTTTATGACGACCAGTGACCTTTGACCTTTACTTTGACCTTGTCGACCAAAATGTATGTATCACTGAAGTGGATGCTTTGCTCAAGGAATTACTAAGCTATTATGTTCTTGAGGTTGCAATAGATGTTCAGAGCATTTTAAAACATTATGCTACCAACTCTGCACTAAAAGTTTTCCAGATATTTTTTTCAACTGTGACATACAGTGCATTCATTTTAACTGTGTATATATATGATTATATAAGTCTTATTTTGTTATTTTATGTTTTTTCCCTTTATTTGATGGTTCACAGTGAGAAGAGGAGGAAATAAGGAGATGGTATGCTAATGTACCAAGCTGGAGTCAAAGTATATGTTGTGGTACATTTTATGCATCTGGGTTAAAATCCTTGTTTCTGTCTCTACAATAGAAAAATACAGCAAGTTACAGATTTTTAAATAAAAAAAGTCAAAGAGGAAGTGGCCCCTCGCAGGGTCCCTACTTCCTATTCTGCTTTATCTTCTCTGGCCATTCAAATGTCAAATTGATCTTAGCCAAGCATAGTGGTCTTTCAGCATCTATTGTTTGTGCATTTGCTGAACACGGGCTGGAGAAAGTCTGAAGAAAAATCCTTTCACTCAGGAGGTATGACAGAGCTGAATCCTCACTAATGCAACTTTAATGAGGAGTGCCTCAGAAAGTGAGTGTGTGTGTGTGTGTCTGTTTGTGTGGGAGGGGGGGTTAGGGTTATCCGGCCAGTGGCTGGGTAGACATGCTGCTAGTTTAACTGCTGTGGTTTAGTTGGTTACAGTGTGACATTCCCCAAACTACTCTAAAATATGGATGAAGATTTTCTTATATAAAGACAAGGACATGACAGTCACGGCTGTCATGTCATGATTTGATGTACACCTGCTATGATCAGTACTTTCATATTAACAGTGGACCACATAACTTCATGTGAGGGCTGTTATGTGAATTAAATCAGAGTATATAAGAATGACCTAAGCTCATTGATGTTTGTCAGTGTCTGAAACCTTACTGTTTTGGTTACACGGCTCTCAGCTTTGTTTGCAGCTGCAGGCAGCTATACGCTATAGCTAGCCTCTAATTGGAGAACATATTGAAGCATTTGCCATTTTAAGAGTAATTGTGAGTAAATATTTTCTTTATT
This sequence comes from Selene dorsalis, assembly GCA_900303245.1. Classification (NCBI taxonomy): domain Eukaryota; kingdom Metazoa; phylum Chordata; class Actinopteri; order Carangiformes; family Carangidae; genus Selene; species Selene dorsalis. Next base: position 3,733 of record OMNW01011216.1, read on the forward strand.
AGAAACATCGTACTGGTTACAGCCTGCCATTGCTGCCAGTCTCCTGCTTTAGCACATCCCAAAGATGAAGCTAGGTCTGGAGGCTAGGGAGGCCACTGAAGTTCACTCAGTCTTGTTTAGGCCAATATGTGACCATAATTGGATGACCACAGTGGCCAACACCACTTAGACTGTGGCACTCAAACCAGGATTGACTGATATTATGACGAAAACATTCCCCACACCACCACCACCACCCTGGGAATTAATGATCATTCCTAAACTTTTTTGCTCACAGCACAGGTGACCACAGCCTTTCTGTCAGCTCTAACCAGTCCGTCCATTCTTTGACCACACATGGTGCCTGGGCCTTGTTAGTGTTCTTCTTGGTGATATTAATCTCAATCAGGGGGTGAGCCAGGTCAGATCTCCTTCTTCTCTGTAAGACCAGAGAATCCTGCCTTTAAAGGTCCTGAGAAATCCAGAGGCCTCAGGCAAAGGACAGTGACCCCTCTCTGTATACCGACCAGGTCTGGATCCAGATAAGACAGTCTGTGTGGCAGAATGTAGGAAGTGCTTCCACCTCCTTAACAGAACCTTGTGCATGTGGCCTCCTGGCACCTTTCACAAGGAGGACCAGTTCCTTGTTTAAAGGACATCCTTGATGGGCTTTTGAACCAGTGCTCCACCCCAAGGTGGTGCTAACTTACCAAGCAAGGTTCAGTACATCTGGGTGTTGCAGGTGGCAGTATAGGAAAAAGTTTTTAAATCAAGGACAGGGTTGACAAAATTCTTACATCTACTTACATCTTAATGCTCTTTTATTTATGTTCTTCTGCCTCTAATTTTGTCTCATGTTCTGCCTCCTCACCTTTAACTGTTAAAGTGTCAGAATTAACATTTCCCAGACAAGGAACCAGCCAAAGAAGCTGAAGATTGAATACAAAGATGTTTTGTCATAACAACATTTACAGCCTGACGAGATACCACCCTGCAACCTTTTGAGGTCACGCAAATTAGCCTACCCAGATTAGGGATTGATTAATATGATTAATCAACACCAAACAAAACTGCCCAGGTCCTGAGAAATCACTGTGAAGAAAAAGTAAACATATTTGTCTTGCAAAGTGGCTCTGGTTTCACAAAACAATAATTTGTGTGGGACGCAAGTTTATTTGCAGTCTTACAGTGTTTACACTGTCTGAACAGGCCACTTGTGTTCTATCAGCTTTCGAGGAAACAGCTTTTCTTGGGCTACATGCGTATGGCTTCATGCATAATTTCCAAATACATACAATTTGGCGACATTGGAAATTTGTACAATAAAATAATGACCTGAAGTAAATCTGGTGTGACAACAGTGGGGTGGAGCTGCTAACAGCACTTACTCTCCGTGAATTCCATCAGGAGGGATCCAAGACGACAGAGACCAGCTGAGCAAACACTTTCTAATGTTGTAACTGAAACCTCCAACTCATCATTCATGACTGTGGATAAAAGAAACTCATTTGTGATTTAATGCTGACTGGATTTCTGCCAGGCAGCAAACAATGGAAAACTCATTAAAAAGCAACAATATGTGACACTCACTGGGTGATCTGGCTCATTTCATCTGGCCTTCTGTGTGTGTACAGCTTCAGATGCTGTGTATCCTAATCAATACATAGGTCCAGGGTATGGACACAGCTGAATGCCCCCTGACTGGAGGGGAGGAGTGAGTCTGCAGTGTGTGGCCCAGAACGGCCAAATGGTCTGTCTGTGACCCATGCTGCATTCTCTGCCATGGTCTACTGGTCAGGGCACTGGTGTTTTACTGGGCAGACACTGATACAGACACTGACTGACATGTCTACACAATGATGCTCAGACTCATTACTCTGGACTGAGAACATGAGAATGAACGGGATGAAAACCTGCAGTCTGGAGTGGTGTGGTGAATTTGTTCACAGTGTGACAAGACAAACAAGTTTTCATTAGTAATCCACTTATCATGACCTTAGAACACACAGAGCTGCAGCTGTGCATATAAAAGGCAACAAAAGCAACAAAAAAATTGCTCCTATCTTGGGTTAAAACCACTAAAAACGCCCCATTGTTGTGTGGATACCAAACTGCTGCTCATCTTCTGTTTGAAAAGAGGCTGGCCCGATTCTTCACCTGAAAGAGTCTGACTGATTGACTGATTGATTGATATCACTATTGATTCCTGAGGGGCAATTAAAGGGTACATGGAGTAGCACAAATAACCACATACACAACAACAGTAAATAAATAATGACCTAATTGTGTAGGTCTTCTGGTATCAGATGAGTATGGGTCATCCTGAAAGAAAATGTTGAGTAAGAATGATCACTGCCACACCAAGATGTTGTGATGAGAACAGGGTACATCTGACACTCCTCTGTAGCTCCGACCAGGACTGGCAGGTCAAATCCCTGCAGAGCTGAATGATCTTTTGGTGCATTTAATGCTAATACAGGGTAATACATCCTCAAGTAGTGGAGCCTCGAGGTGGAATCCAGGGATCTGGACACATCTGATAAGAATCAACAATGCATCAGACAGGCCTGCTGAGGTCAGATCACGCTTCTTTGAAAACGACCAAGGAGTGACTTGAAGAGCTAGGTATCATCACCGACATCCTCTGTTTGTCTGCAGCTCGCTCTGTCTCACATATCTGCATTTGGAACGTAGCATTTCCTTGTGCTGCTGGGCTAAAATAACAGTGATTTCAGCCTCACAGTGATTACAGCTGTGGGTCCACCACCGGCCCACGCCATCCTTTAGACATGGAGCAGCCATCAGGCCATGTTGATGGCTGCTGTTTGTAAGGCAGTGACTCCATCCAGGGCTTCTTCCCAAAAGAATTCGGTAGCTCTGTGACCTTTCCTCTTGTGCCATTGGCAGGTTAAAGTTTTTGCATCGATTTGAAGGACTGACTCGGTGTGCTCCCAGTTTGGAGAAAGGCTGTTACCCTTCACTTAAATGCTGTTACTGATACTGTCATCACTTTACCCTGCCATCAGTCAGCCCTATTCTTTGGAATTATGATACGATACACTTTAATGTCCCCATGGGGAAAACTGTCTCGTACTCTCTGTGCTGCATGCATTTCATATCCTGCTTCCACAGCAGTGCAGATAAAATCAACAAAACAAGAACACATATCTTCTCAATGCATCTTTGAGTCAAACAGGGCTGAGCATATATACTGAACTAATACACCCAATATACACAGCAGTATTATAAGCACGTCACTCAAGACCCCATTAACTCAAGATATCACTTACATAAACACTCTGGCTTTTTGTAAACCTAGTGAGTCTCGGGTGTGCTGAATTAAGTTTTGGTAACCTAGCATTAGATCAGGAAAGAATCACTGTACATTGTAGGTGGATGTTTTACAGGCTAACCACACTCATCACTTCCACTTGACTGTCTGAGAATCCTGCACAGACATTTACTCAGAGTCTGTCAGATTATCAGTTCAACAGCAATTCTGTCATGTGAAATTGAGGCCTCACAGTTTGAAACATCTTCCAGTTTGAGATTGTGGATCAAACTGATACATGTTGATTACAGATGGCTGCAAAGAGTCTCTAGAGTAAATGAGGTAAATGTGAGTAAAGGAGTGGTTTTCGAGCAGTTCATACTGGAGTGATTTCACCACATAGATATAACAAAAGTGCTTTGAGGTTTCAACCTGCTGTGAGCGGGCTGGGTGCATGGCGGACCACATCAAGATTACAGTGCACTGCTGGATTGGTATTGTCACACCCTCTAATCTGTCTCTCCTCCCATGAGGCACCAGGAAAATACCAGATACTGTGATGATGTACAGACACGGAAACAGAGACCTCAGAGTCAGATTTACAGTGCAGCTGGGGTCAGCCTGAGATAATGCATGGATTGGGATGATTCACCTTGTGTTGTTGCCATACCAACCTGACCACAGTGGTAAAAGAGAGACACCGCTGTGCATTTATCAGAGCCAGTCTTTCCCATCCAATCTTAGGTGTCCTACTGGGTTTTCTCACAAGGTACCGAAGGTGCTATTCTGTTCTGCTGTGTAATTTCAGTTTGAGCTATGTGAAAGTTAGACGGGATACAGTGGGAGGAGGTTATCAAGCAATGAATTAACTCCCAGCCACCAAGTGGGAGCCTTTGTGCTGTTGTCTCCAAGGAAACCTTACTTATTTGGTGAACAAATAGCTGTCTCCCACAATAATGAGAAATAAATGAAGTTCCCGGAGATAAAACAACAAGATTTCCCTTCTGGGAGCAAAGATGCAAAAAGTTGGGAAATGAATGGCAGCTTTATGTTCTGCTGAGGACACACTGAACCCTTTGGCTTTAACCATTCTGTCACTTTATGAGAAAAGTGACTGGAAATGTTAAAATGATTATGGTGGATATTGAGCTACTACCAGGTGTATTTCACTTCTCATACCATGAGGACTATGGTAGTTTATTCCCATCACATCATTCACAACATAAGACCAGACAGTAAAAAAGGCACATGTGGACAAACTGTACAACATTACAAGCTGCTACAGAGCTGATAAAGCTGACACTTCATTGGATTTATGTTGAGGAGACCAAGGGAGGGTTGTAATATTTTTAGTATTTGTGTCTTTTCGAATGTTACACCTCATCCACATAAAAAAGGTTAGCTGTAATATACACTTGGTTAAAATCTACCACTATGAAAAAAGGATTATGATAAAAACATGATTTTGGAGAACACTAAAATTGTGTTTTCATATAATTACTGTAGTGTCTGTGTGTGTGCGTGTGACACATGTAGTCATATATAGCTAGTCTTGTTTGTAATTTTCATCTTATACTCAACACGTCAGCATGTTAGTGCCACACACTGGCTGCATGACACGTCTCACACCTCATGACACAGTGACATATTAGCGACTCTTGGCCCACCAGAAGCTGCCTTCATCAGCTCGTCCTTGACTGAAAAATCCCATTTCCATGTTTTCCCGTATTCCATGTTGTAAACTGTTGATACGTACGATCTATTGCACATTGCTCCTCCTGGTTGAGTGATCCCTCCTCTGTCGCTCACCCTGAGGTTTCTCCTGTTTTTCCCTGTGAAGGGAAGAGTTTTTCCTCAGTCGATGTAAAGATCTAAGGGCAGAGGATGTTATGATGCTGTGTAAAGCCCTTTTGAGACAAACTGTTTATAAAAATGGGCGATACAAATAAACTTGTCTTGCCTTACCTCTTTCTTGAAAACAGAAATTGGATGTAATGAAATTGAATGAAAGGAAATCCTACATTTCAGCGACCTGCAAAGTCCATGCAGTAGCAGCAGCAGCAGTGCAGCTACTTTTCTGAAACCGAAAAGTCACTGCTAGGTCAGTGAGGCAGTTGCCATGCACATGCACCAGAAACTTGCAACATAGATGTATACACAGACACACAATAAACATGGGAACGTATCTCCTCACATGTGGAGTAAGGTCTTGGGTTTATGCATGAGAGAAATGTGTCATGCTGATGAAGTGGAGGTTTTGCAAAGTCCAAAACACAATAGAGCCACTAATGTTCTGCTCTCTGTGCCACTAGGTCTGTCAAAGCGTTGCCCCATTCTCCTTGGTCGGCGTAATTACAGGACCTAAAATTGTGTCACGGGCTGAAAAATCACTCATTTCAATGTGAGATCCTCGATATTCAGTATCTTCTTCACACTCTCTGACTGCCTGACAGATGGTGGAGCATCTGTGGAGAGTTATGTGCAAAGCTGCCATTTATTTGAATCAGTGAGTAAAAATTTGACAGACGTCTCGACTAGCAAATTGTGACAGCAGTGGACTTATGCTGCTGATTTAATGTGTGAAAACAGAGGCATGGTGGGAAGACGCTCTCTGCCATTGCTCTGAGCTGTTTTGAACAAGGGAAGGTGGGACTAAACAAGTTAGCAAATGTATTATATTCAACTATAGACATGGAAATTTAAATTTAATGTTATTTTTAAAGTTTTCTCATTGTTTTTTATTTTCATACAAGTGTTAATAAAAGCGTAGTTTTTTTTTCAGTTTTCAGTTTTTCAGTTTTTAGTCTTGCAAGGCTTTGTGACATCACAAAGTTACCGAAGTCCTAATGGTCTGTTTTTAAGACTCAGTTTATGAATACAGGCTGTGTGCATATAATCTCTGCTTTATAACCAAACATTAATACTCTGAGGCATCCACAGTGGACTATTGTTGCCTCGTTTCTGTAAAGACAAAATTCAACCAGAGAGGAGTAAATAAAGTTAAAGGATTCTGAAATGCAAACTGGAGCATTCAAATATTCTATTAGATAGAATATATATTAAAATAAAACATACGAATGGAGAGAAAGTTGAGACATTATAAGAAAATGCTGATACAAAATGCAATTACAAACAGTCCAGCCTTCCTTAAGAAGTGTCCCTGAACAAATTACTGCACATAATTATGAATCATGCAGGAGCAGTCAATGAACAGAAAAGCAAATGAAATGACTTCTAACACATCATTAAAGGCTGAAGCTTTATTAGAAATTGATTAATTTATTTAAAATCTAAAATTTACTGCTAGAGGATGCGTCTCCTGATGTGTACAGCTGTAACATTTGCCATATCCCAGCTGTGGCCAGACTAAGGCAGCAGTGGTCCACTGAGCCATCTGCTTCAATGCATAGACAGCTACATTGCAGTCCACTGTGTATTCATGTGCTCAATTATTCACTAGTGTAGGCTACACAGGGGGTCATGTAGTGAGCATATCATGACATGGGAAGCCCATCTTTTCTTTATGGGGACAGTTATTAGTGCCACATCTCTTACTCACTTATCTGGGGTATTATATTAGAGGGAAATGTTCCTTTGATGGCACACACTTCCAAATCAGTGTTTGTGACAGATGCCTGGACAGATTCTGTTGAGCAGAGCACATACACTGTGTCATTTACCTAGTATTAAAGCATCTGAGCCAGTTGATATTCTGAAGTTATAAAACCGTTGCAAAGTGAATTTTTGTACGTTTTGGTTGGATACTGAAGGAAGAACAAGCTCCTGCCAAATCTGAATGAATCTCTAAAAGGTTGTCCATCCAAAGATGAAGGCTAAGTTATTTCAGGTTTTCATTACACAGATTTTCTAATGTACTGATGTCATGTCTTTAACTTTTTTCTTTCTTTGTTTCTTTTTTATCATACTGTTGTTATATTGTGAAATACAAATGATCTAGTGGTGGCAGCATTTCTTCACGCACTAACATTGTTCCTTCATGTTAGAATGTTTGTTTTACTGTTGTTTACTCTGAATAATTCAGCTGCAGCTACAAAAGGGCTGCGTTTCTCGGTCACAGCAAGAGATTTGCCCTTAAAAGAGTCTGGGCTCCAGTATGATGGTGCTCAGAGAACCTCCTGCTGAGAGCAGCCGCCAGATGAACCATACAAAATCATTTTTTGAGACCTAAAGATAATGCTCTTCCCAGGGCATGATTTGAAGAATTGTATGAGCCCTATTTAACTGCTGGATCTTTACACAGTGAAACAGTGCTATTGTGTGTGCGGAGGGTCCTGAAGGGTCTGTCTGACATTCCGCATCTTGAGTTGTTACAGGGTGAAAGGAGAAGCCCTCGGGCACTGTCTGAGGCTGAGGACAGTGCGTGAGATTTCACCACATACCCAGCTCCCAAACCTTACCCTGGTACTGGGACAAATAGCGGATCTGACATTAGACAGTCAGCATGCCAAAGATATTTCAAATACTAATTCAGTTAGACTGAACATTGTCATGTAGGGTTTAGGGATAGAGGATCCCTGGAGGTCAGAAAAAGTTCAGTTAGGCTGTTCCTCTGCTGTTCCAGGCATCTATCAATTTCCATTCACTTCTATCATTTGAAAATCATTTAGACTCTTGAAACTTGCCAAAGAGTCTGCATGTATTTTCATCAAAGTGACATTCACTCGATTGTCAGTTTATTGTGTACAGCACATCCAAACAATTTCATTCCAATATTCTTCAACAACTCTACCCCCATTTATATCAGTGATGCTTGGTCAGGATTAAGTCACTTTAGAGGTTTTGAAAGATGTGCTGGCAACAAGTGGCAGCAGAATGGTTTAAAGTGGAGCAGGTGGACAGGAGAAAGGTGGAGGACTGATTCTTCTGAACGAGTGAGTGTCTACCCTCACGTCTGACACCATGAAGACACTGGGTTGAACATGAACTTGACCCACTACAGTTTGTCTACAAGGAATATGTTGGTTGATGCCATCCTTTATATTCTCCACTAGGCCCATTCCACTTGGATAAACCAGGTGGTTACAAGGGAATTTCTCTGATTTCACAGTCTGGTCCACCACTTTTAAAGACTCAAACATGTCAACATCTAAACATGATACAAAAATATCACTTTTAAACTGAATACACACTCTGCTGTAACACAGACACTCAATGAATTGATCTGGCCGCGATGATTTTTTCTGTTCCTGTCAAAGCAGGATGATTCATGTATGCACTGACCGTGATCACCACAGGCTCTTTCAATTTTGTTTGTGGCTCAGTTTCCATGGAGATGACACACAGCCTCAGGATACTAGGTGAATAGACAGTGACAGGCATTTGTTTTGGGAAAGAAGTGCATTTCAATATCATGGGTATTAATAGGTCCACTCTCTGGTATAACAAATAGTAGTCCAAACTTATCAGCCGTTTACAGCCAGTTAAGCTTCAGAGCTCTGTTTATTTCAGACGACAGTCAGTGCAGTTTTTAATGTAGCCCTGTTGATCCCTCGAGGCTGTGAGTTTTGATTTGGTGAATATTGGTGTTTAACTCAGAGCGCAGAGCAGCTTAGGTATTAAGGGCTGACAGGTTTGTTGAATGAATATGAGTCAGAACTGGAGGAGGTGTCACCCTGATCCACTCAGACCTTGTAAACTAGATCCCGAGCAGCAGGTTTTGACAGGACGGAGACAGAAACAGCTCCTTCCTGTCCACAGCTGTACAGAAACGGCAGCTTTGCCTAGCAGTGGGAGTGACTCTACTGTCATCAAAAGGTCACAAGTTAAACCCCAGATGCGGCCAAATGTTGTTTGTCCTTGAGCAGGATGCTTCTCTGCATGTTCACTCACTATACACACTAAGGGGAAACACTATATATGAAGCACATCTCAAAATATATAATCTAAGACATATTCATAATTCAGCCACTCTTCCCCTCACTCATGAAAAAACTGTAATCTATAGTCTCTTTCCCTCTTCTATCTTTTCTCCTCTTTTCCTGAGCCTTTTGCACTCAGGACAGTTTATCTGTGCTGGGATAGTGGCCCACAGTTTGTTCTGTTGGAATTTAGTTTAATATATTTTCTGAATATAAAACATATCAGCACAGAAACTAAAAAATGAAGGTATAAGAAAAGGAACAGGACGAGAGGAGACTGTGGGGCAAGAGATCATAGAAGAAAGGTACCATTGTTTTTTTTTTTAAATCTAGTGTTTTATTTGAAGATATATCTGTGGTTTTAAGAACCACCTCTGTCAGGTTTCTCTCTGAATCTTTAGTGACATCAGGTTTTGATTGATTTAAGTAAAATACAGCAGATTTCAGGTAAACACTTGGAGAAAACAAGTCCTATAAGGTTGGATGGTGGGTCCTCATGGGCGGGGCTTGGTTCATGGTTTGTCATCTACACAAAAGTACAGATGACCTGAAAATTAGTTTTTAGGCTGAATTTCTGAATATAGGCTTTGAGCATCTCTCTGCAGATAACACTTTTATACTTTCACAGACCCTACCCTACTTTATGGGGCATTTTAAATGCCTAAACAAAAGACTGCCCAAACTAAAACTGAAAGGCTGAAAACTATAAACAGCATACATCATGTATGTAGTTGGATAACTGGTTTGGATTAATAATTTAATAATCTTAATTCACAGAGCAGTGTTAGAATCCAGCATGGTAACATGAGGAAAGGGAGCAGTCAATGCCATGACACTCTGCTGGTAGGTTTTCATGTCACATGACCTCAGCACAGACCAGCTGTGGGCTCACAGCTGCATCTCAGCCATGAAGGCATTCATTTAGTCAGAAACTACAGTTAACTTGTGTTAAATGGTCTGTACCATCCAACAAAGAATTTGCTGAGGGCAAAACAGAGCTCAGATTACATCTGTAAACTAAAAAGTAAAACAAAATGGTGAATAGACTGAGGATCGGCAAATCGTCTTTGTTGCAGGCAGCTGTCCTGGAAAACTGATTCTGACTGCAGACCTTTTTGTCTGTGTATGTTTTTGGTTGCCAAGAAATGACCAGATGAATCTGAGCATGAAATATCATTCTCTTTTTTATTCAGATACAGTTTGATTGACTGTTGGGATGGTTCAGGCTGAGGGCTTTTTCCAGTTCAATTCCTGGAAAAACTGTTACGATTCCTCTGGGTCAGTTTTACATTTTTAAAGCTGAGCAGCCCTCAGGTACACAGCTATCAAAGAATATGAGTATAAAATACTTTTTCAGACATAAGGATAAGAAAATGTTTGCCTTCCATTTAGCATAGTGTGAATTCAACCCGCATCCGACCCACCGTCATGTAGGGACTGGTAGGTTTTGTCAGGTGCTGGGCTAACCTTAGCGAGGGGGTTAACATCAACAGGTTAATCAGAGCCAAAATAATCACAATTTAACTTGCTTTTTGGTTGCGGTTGCTCTTTCCTCTACAGAGCTCCCCCTACAGTTTTGGAGTGCATATTTTCACTGTTGTAAAAGCTCACCGCTAACCCTCCTCCCTCCATTTCCGGCCACGTGCAGGTCAACAAAGTCATGAGAAGGCAATCTGTGGGACGATGTGTACAGAGGTGGGTAATGTGAACATGAGATTAGGGATTACACGGCGTGTTTGTGTCATAGTGCTGTAAAGCAGTCCATGCTTCTTGTGAGATGAGAGCTGGGACACCGGGTCGGAGGTGCTGATCTTGCAAGGTTGGTTTTCGGCCAAGAGACACTAGGTGCTAGACAGAGAGCCTCCGTTCTCCCCGTAACACGTCATTTAACCATCACAATTAATCTGAAGCTGTTTAATTAAGGTGCAAATCTTACATGGCTCTTCTTTAAGGTTGAGTGTAGGAGTTTCTTAAGGATCTCTTTTTATGTTATTTATTTTTTCCAGCTGTACCAAAAAACTTACCAAACTGTCATCACAAACTGCAGTATGGCTGAAACTGTGGTTTTTAAGCACAATTAACTTAACTATGGTGCACAGTACATTGTTGAGGTATTGTAACTCAAAACTCTGTGTCATGTTTTCATTCTGGCTTTGTGACTCAATACTAATGTCCAGAAGCCTCAGAGCTGCTTCATCTCCTAATAAAACCCCATATGTTACACTTCGAGTCAAGCTGTGACAGAACTAAGCTTTGTGAAGGAGAGGAAACATCAGTGGACCAAATGGAATTTGAATCTGTCAGTCACATTACCGCAGAAGCCCAAAGCAACGTCATGGGAAATGTCTCTTCAAAGCCGTCTGTGCATAATGTAAAATCATCAGATGGGACTCCTGGAAGGATCCGTGTGTCGAGAATTTGCAAATCTGCCTGTGTCATGGTTTTCAGCAGCCACGTCTACGAGTGACCTGCCAAACTAGAAAACCATAGAGCAGCAGATGCCAAGCAGAGCCTCTGAGCACAGCAGTTTTCAGATGGCTTTTGGAGAGGAGAATAAGAATAGTGAACTTTGTTTTACCCCATCCTTCATATGGTCATCTCAGGACACAGAGATTACGCTTGGCAGAACTCTATCAAAGACACTTTAAAAAAGGAGGCCTACAAACACAATATTTTACCCTGGGCTGCGCTTCATGGCGTCTGGGAAATGTTTCCACCTCATGGCCTGACTCTGCTGGTTACAATGTGATTATTTTGGCATCCATCCTTTATAATTACAGAGAGAGGAGTGAGCTAGTTAGAAGTGGTAGTCTGGCCAGTTACACTACAACACGTTGAAAGATGTATACATGTTCTTCACTGTGCTACTGGTTATAGATGTAAGTGTTATATGTAACATCATCTTTATGATAATTGTAACATATAGTGTATATTTCTTCAGCTTCAAGAGAGAGGAGATATTGGCCTACTTTGAGATGATTTTTTGGTTCTGAACACCACAGACAGATCTCCATATGGATCCCGACTTCAGACTGAAAACACAATTTAAAAGTATAGAATAACAGCTGTAACACCTGATGGAGTAAAAATTACAAACCAAAGACACCCAGTGCCACATGTACAGTATACACACACCACTTCATTCTCAGCAAATCATTTTGGACACATTTGGCTGCAAACAATGGTTTAACTTTTAGAAGACCTTATAATGCACCAGCAATGGGGGTCATTTATTATGACTGTTGGTTAATTTGTTCCCCATAATACAGTAAGAAAGAGATACAGAGGTTAAAAGTCTGTCTGTTTTTTAAACATTAGGAACAGACTTGTAACAAAGTCAAGAAGTTTCCATGGTTCAAGATCTCAGAGACTGCACTAATACCTCTGAGAGCGCACACACACACACGCACACAACACTTTCTGTGGAAGTAGTTCTCCAGATCTGTCTGAGTTTAACTGGTGCACGGTGGCTGACCTCTTTCTCCACGCTGCTGTTCTCAGTGAAAACAAGTCAACCTGTCAGCTGCCTTGTATCTGCTCTCTTCATCTCAGCATCTAAACCTTGTCCAGGACATCAGACCACTCCCCTCACTTTTAACACTGTTTCCTCCTACAGACAGAAAGAAACACTGTTGCAGAGTTTCTGATGTCAGCCTGTAGTGGTTCAACAGAGGGTTGTTATGGCTTCAGATGAAGACGAGGCTACCAAAGTGACAAGATAAGTAGAGGCTGTCTGGTTAGTGTGCTAACTGAAGTAGAGGAAATTACGACATAGATATGAGTGTAAGCTTCTGTTGGTTTCATCTCCATTGGTTGCAGAGTAAAGGAATGGTGTTTGATGCTGAACTTGCAGCAGTATAAAAAAAGCACCAAAGCTCTTCTAAAGCACAGAAAAAAATTAACAATTTAAATTTTTTAAAACAAGGAATTATGTCGTCTCAGCCAATACCAATGAAAATCATATATTACATCATGCATGGGTACTGAATATGCTTCAGCTTATTACATAATACACATAAATACATACAATGGCCATACAGTATTGATTAAATCGTTGCTTAAAGGTACAGCTTTCTTTTTGTTTCTTATTGCAAGACAGTCACAACAAATTCCGCCTGTGCAGCCAGAGCCCGTTAAAACTTACTCGTCTTTAAACACTTGTAAAAAGTTTTATGGCCCATTTTTAAAGATTTAGCCTCCACTATGAACCCATATTTGAATCTGATCAGAGCTGCAGACATGGTAGGAAAGTCAGGCAGTATTGAGAGAACTTGCAATACGCTGTATGCACCATGATTATATTTGCAACAGTAGCCAACCTCTCTAATGTCCATTTTAATAAATCTTGTAATCCCTATAATAAATATTTAGCCTCTGTATGGCAAGTGACTGACATGATGCGTTTATGTCATACTGTCAATCCTCGCTCTATTTGTAACTCTCATCTGCCAGCGTTTAACTTGTTGTACATGAGGCATGCAGTTCCACAAACAAACCATAATAGGTTGTTTGGCACAGTTAGATTAACCGCCCCTTCTCCTGTTTCAGCAGATGCAATCTGCACAATGAGAAGCAGTTGTCTGAGACAGTGAGGAAGGCCACTGTGGCACAATCTGGTACACACTGATAACAAGACGCCAATATGCTGTGTAAGGTTAAAGATGTTATGTTAGATGTTAAATATAGATGAGTTCACCCTAACCCCAGTTTGTTTAAAAAATCATTCACATTAAATATTAATCTTCATGGCACATTTACAAGGGAAAAGTTTTTCAGGCTTGGCAATTTACCTTGCAGGGTGTAATATAAATCCAACACAGTATGTATCTGTGTGAGTGAATGTGCCTGTTAATGCACAAACTTATCCAGTACCTGAGAGCTGTAGAGTGGGCAGTCCCTTTGTACCTTGGATTTACAGCTGCACTTTTTCCATGAACAATCCCTCAAATGACTATGTGTAATGTGTAATTTCTGGTTTATGAACATAGCTCTACTGTTCCGATTCCTTCTCACTGCTGTCTTCAGCATACTTTCCAGCTGTGGACAGTTGTTGTCTGTGAAATAGCTATTAAACCCACTGTACACCATCTTCAAAGCACCAAGGAGTGATAAGTAGTTAAAAGAGCATTTTGTTAGTTCTGCATTTGCTACATAGGCAAGATTAGCGTGGACAGTTTACATACCTGTGTTGCTAAGCTTTGTCCATTGTTGCATTTAGAATACAAGAGATTATTATACACCCTGACTACAGCTGATAAATTCCCACATCCTACAGCCTTTTCCATTGCTGACAAAGGCCTGGTGTTAGCAGGTCTGCACTGGTTTTTGACCACTTAGAAAAATGGCTGCAGATAAATGAGCAGCCACTGCAAACAATGGTCATGAAGGAAAAACTTGCTCGTGTACAGGAGTGATACAAAACAACAGTTCTGGTTAAAACAAGTGAATAATGGGGTGACATGGACTTTTGTTGCTGAGGCACAACATGCACCTCAGGCTATTTTACAACGAGGTAAAGAGGGATGGAAAGCTAATGTCCTGAACCACCTGCCAATGGAATCTGGCTGAGGGAGATAAGACCTGCTGGACTGTAATCTAGCTCCCCAGCGCTGACACTCACATACACCACTGTACTTTGTGCTTAATGAAGATCCAGCATTTGCTTCCCTTTCAGCAGTGGTTTAATTCAATCTACATGCACATAGACACAGGCAGGTGATGTGTGTGGATTCTAAATGTACAGACATCTTTAAACAACATTTATGTGCCACTGCACAACCATTATGTCTTTATGTTAAGTTCAACCCTGTGCAGCTGTGAGTGGAATCCTTTCAAATGTAATGTTTAACCTTGGTGAAGCATGATAGATTTGTATTTACTCACACTGACTCTGTCCCTTTTGGTGTATAGAGTAGAATCTAAAATAATTAATAAATGCTGAACACGAGCTAGCATGTACCAGAGATTTCAATCTCTTCTTGTTCACAGTTTGTTGTTGCACTGTGGTTTCTCTGATCTTACTCCATTGGTTATCAAATGTCAACATCTATATCCTCATGCCAGTAGAAATAAATGTGATACGGTGAGTTTATTCTCACCAAAAGTCTATCATGTGTCCTCGTGTGAGCTTGCAAGGTCTACTCGCCTGGCAATAGAAAACACACTCGACAAGCTAACCCAGATCCAGATTTTGAAGAAATCACGTCAAGAATCTGTTGTTATGACTTTAGTGAAACATGCAAACACTAAAAGTTCAAATGCAAACTTTGCAATGACATCTGAAGTTTGGTTGGTTTTCAACAACAACACTCTTTTACTCACAGCAGGTTGTAATGAACAGCTTTTTACACACTGTCTCACTTAAAGAAAAAAATGTATCCAGCTCAGCGTGGGAAAAAGCCAGTGGGATCACTGGCACTAAAGCTGCCAGTATAATGAGATGGCCATTATATGGGAACGACTATAAAATAACGTATCTATAAAATAAACTAATAAAAGGTCAATTATATCAATTAATCTCAATGGTAACACTGAAGGCCTTAAATCTCACTTCATTGCTAATCACATCCACTCACATTCCAGCATATTGCAGACTAGTTGTGATGACAGTCACTTTGAGCTCCAAATACAATCCACTTTGGGTAACATCTCTCCATGATTAACAAGCCCTCAGATTGATAGATCTCCTGGGTAGCTTGAGCCTTATACTCATTACTTACTACAACATGAAGAGTATTTCTGTTGCTTTGGGTTCATATTCCTCTTTGAGGGCAGTTCTTGGTGTGGTTTTCCAATCTTGAATGTTCAGTTTAGTTTGTTGTCTTTGGGTCTGTGATGCTGTTCTTGCAGTCACAACTCCCTCACTGGAGGTGTCGACTCCAGGGTGTCTGGTTAATATAAAAATCACCACATCCCACAGATGAAATGTTACATTAGTTTTGGTGGTACAACAACAAAAAATCAAATCGATTTTAGATATATCCTACAATGAAATATGCTTAAGATGACTGAATTTTCTTTGATTTTAGTTTTTTTTTTTTGCTTTAGGTGCACAAGAGAAATGAGAGAAATCATAGGTAACAAGAAGTGGTTGCAAAAAGCATCAGCTGTCACAATGGAAATGATGAGGGCAAAACTTAAATGTGGAAAACAAAATAATGATGCACAAAATGGCAAAATTATATGAATCCTCTTGTACCTG
Source organism: Selene dorsalis (assembly GCA_900303245.1). NCBI lineage: Eukaryota > Metazoa > Chordata > Actinopteri > Carangiformes > Carangidae > Selene > Selene dorsalis. Next base: position 20,063 of record OMNW01011216.1, read on the forward strand.
AAGAAAACTGAACTTGCTCATCATAGTAATCATGAGTTGCAGACCCGGTGTATTGTCATCATAGCAGGAAACTGCCATAGGAGCAGATGAACTTGGCCTCAAGAGGAGAGCAGCAGCTCAAGCAGAGTTTAAAGGCTCCGATCAGATGTAACCTCTCTGCGACACTTTGGCCATCGGGGCTGGTCATCAGCCATCCAGCCCAGGATGCAGACTGCCAGCCAGAGAGTGACTCATTCTTTGGCACTGGTCATTAGGTTGTCACTGGGGTTTCACAGTGTTGTTAGTAATGACAGGGCAGGGCAAAGTATGCATCATGACTGTCTCCCTGCACACACAAGGCCTACTCAAGAAACCTGTAATTCACTCCACCTTATACTTTAGTACTATGTGATTTGCAGTGTAGATCTGGTACAAGTAGCACAATCCTGCACAACCTAGAGACTTGGCCACTCAACTAAACCACAAATCATGGTGGTCTGGTGTGGGTCTGTTCAGCACCATCTGACCATGAACAAGGCTGACAGAGGTGTTGCTGTAGCCGATAAGTGATGAGTGGTAAGTTGTTGAGGACATAGCTTACGACCAAAAACCTGCAGAACGAATCAGCCTCTTCTCTAATTTGTGTTTAGTGCTAATTGGCAAAGGTTGCATGCTAACACACTGTGGTGAATAAAAAACACATAGCCAGTCAAATGAATGGTCTAAAAAACAAAACAAAAACAAAACAAAAAACAAACAAACAGTGGCCTTCATTTATTGAACGTGTACGCCACATAACCAAGTAATTTTTGTTTTAGTACCTCCGCACACAGCCTGATGTGGAAGTAGCCTTTGCAATGTCATCCACTGGTTTCAGGAGGGCAGTTTTGTAGCTCAGAGTGAGCTGCTCTACTGTTGCCATCTTGGCAGTGTCTGACTCCACCACACTCCCAGCAAATCCAAAAATGGGCTGAAGAACTTTAATGCTAGAAAAATTTAAACAGATGACTTATATAAAAATCCATCACATGTACATGTGTCATGAGGAAAATATGCTGTAGAGACCAAAATTGTTTTTGTACCAGGCTGTGTGTCTGCTGTTTAGTTTAGTAAGGTTGGATAAACTACTAACAATGTCTGGATACTGTGAGAAGTGAGGGGAATTTTTCACTTGTCTAATTTGGGTGAACTAACTATTTAAGGTGAGCTAACAAGAGCAGACATTATGAGATCCAGTTTCCCTGATAAACCAGGAGGAATAGGAAACCTCTTTTAATTAGGAGTCTTCAGTTAATACAAAAAGACTTATTACATGGAGGCCAGTGCCAGATCTGGAAGCAGCTCCACATGTAGCTATTATGATGATGATGTGAGTCAGAAAACCCATTTTCTTTAGGAGCTCTGGTGTTTGAAGAGCTGCAGTGAGGTTGTCCAGTTCTCCTCCTGGCAGGTATTGCTGCTCTGCACCTCTGACTTGGTTTTGTTCATGGGACAGATATTACTCTTACTCCTATAAAGTGTGTATTGTACAGTGAAGTATCTAACATTGCACAAAGGTAGGATGGCCTGTGAAAAGTCAAGTAGATAATGGTTCTCCAAAGGTTCATTATAGGTCTTGAGAAAACTCCACACTGATCCTAAGCTTTTCTTGGCAGTTACAAATATTCCTTCCAGCAACTTTATGGCAGAAACAGCTTTCACAAAATGTGCTTTCAGTTCTCTATTACTCTGAATATCTCTAACAGGTGTGAAGCTCTGTTTTCCCCTGCAGCTAGCTCGCCAAAGCCTACATCACTTGTTCCTATACAGTGCTGGTGACAGGGACAGCGAAGAGAGATGCTGAATGACAAAGCTGGGGAGCATCCAAGCCGGCAGGGATGTTTCCACTTCATCTGATCCAGAGAGAAAGTCATCAACACATTCTCCAACTATAATGGAAAACATTTGAGCTGTGATGGTGGAATGTGACTCTGAGCCACTGTAATGTGCAATTAATTAGAAGTGTATTCTTTTCTCTTGAAAACATTCCTGTGGGTTTGTGACTGTGGCTCGAGTCTGATGCTCAAATTCTGCCGCAGTTAAGTTCAAGTGAGGTTTACATTGAGTAACTCAATAATGTATTCTGAGAATCCCATGAGCTGCTGCTCCGCCAACAAGCATTTCATGCTGTGATACAAGGGAAAGAAGAGAGTTTGAAAAGTCTAGGAAAAACAAAGCTGCAGAGTGTTCACAGGAGATACAAGTGAAAATGTACTGCATATGCCATCGTATCCACAATAATAATTGCTGAGATACCTGAATATATTGACATCAGAAAAAATACAAGCAATAGGCTCTCGGATTGTCAACAAAGTCATCCAGTTTTAAAGAGGAAATTAACGTGAACAGGAAAAACAGGGTAATCACAGTCTGACTACAGACTACACACATTTTAATGTGTTTTAAGACATGACTTTGATTATACTAGCAAGAGTCTCTGGATCTGGTTACACAATACAGAGTGTAGGACCCAACATCATCGAAGCTTAACCCTCTACTAGAGATTCAAAGTCACGCAGCTTTTGCTCTTTTGTTATTAAACATTCACAGGAGAAGGATGAAGAGTGATGTCTACATCTTTTTCATTATTATTTTAAAGCAGCTCTGGGTTCTGTATTAACATTGTTGAAGTATCAAAGCCTCAGTATACAGAAGAATGTACGCAACCAGATTTCGGAAAATGAGCCTTACTGTTGAAATCCTCTGGTTTTTCTTTGGTTCCCTGTCTGTCTCCCCCGTCTGACTTTGGGGGATGGGCGTGGTGCTGATGCTGGTTCTGGCTGGTCTCCATCAGAAAACACTTGACTCTCATCTGCCTCATCAACAAGCCACAGTGTTTAGGACAGTCTCTGCTTCTGCTCCCTGCCACTTCAGCCCAGTGTGATGAAGCATGTTGGCTCCCTTTTCTAGTTTTACTTTGATCTGTTCGTGCCTTGTTTTTTTTGTTTTTTGTACCATGCTCTCCTCTGCCCTCAGTCTGCCCCCATCCCTCATCCTACCCTCTGTGCCTGCAGCTCTCTCTGCATAGACATCCTCCCAAATTCACCCTCATCCTGCCCATTACCTGCTCCATCCTGCTCCATCCCTGGTTTATTTGAACTGTTTCCTGGGGTCTGAGTCTTCACTTGGATCTAGTCTCAATCCAGTAACAGCCAGTTGTGATCTGCCCTCATGCCAGCAGTGAATATATGTTTTTAATCTTCCAGGTAAACACTAAATATTCTTCCAGCTAACAGCCAGCACACCAACCTTTAACACTGATATGTTGGTGAAATAATGTCAACTGTCACAACACTGAAACAACATTTAATGCTGATGACTGCAGGTTAACAAAATTTTCATAAATCAGTGTTAAAATTTCAGCACTTCATCAACACACACAATACATGTCTGTCTTTTGAATAAATTTATGACCATTATTATCTTATTAGAATTTAATCATGTTTTGACCATAACGACTGCTTTTAAAATTTTATGATTATTATTTTCTACATTTGCAATTCTTTTTGCTGCCATAAAATGTAATTACATCATAAATATCAACTGTCATTTAAGAATTTGCTGGTAATAGAGTCCTGTTCAAAGGCTCTGGTCAAACAGAATGCTAAAATTTTGGCAAGAAATCACAATGTCATAAATAAAATCTTGGTGAACATGTAGAGAGGATAGATCAGGACAGGACTGTGGAAAAGCTTTGTCTTCATTCATAGCATGTGACAGGAATGAAGAGCTGGAGCAGCTATCACTCATTAAGTTGTAGTGACACTCTATAAAGGCAATGTTTAATTAATTAAATTTGTTTATATCCAAGGCCTTTATCTATGTGTTACAGAGAAACATGATCAGGAAAAAATTTTTTTTTTTACAATAGATTAGCATAGATTAGCTCTATATGTAGAAAATGGTACAAAAACCCTTAAGCTTTGCATAAACCATGTTTTAATATTTGACTTTTTTGTGCATCTCTTTCACTTACAGTTTAGCTGTTATTGTATTACACCAAACAACTGGGACAATGACACAGATAATGAAGAAAAGAAGAAAAAAAAGATGTATTGCATTGCATGTTGTGTACTGAAACGTGTTTTACTTTGGTTTTTGCCATCAGCCCACTGAACCTGTGTGATCTGGTTCATTATGTCATGGAAGTTTCTTTTGTGTTATTAAAGGACAGTATCATCTCTTTTCATATAGAGTGTAATAAATATCAGACACATCAGCTGTCAGACAACTGACACCTTCTGTGTTTCTGTAGTCTGCATCAGCAGAAGGCAGTGAGAAGCAGCTGTTTCCTGCTTGATATTACAGCAGCCGAGCGCTGTCAGCCTTCATCCTGTGATTGGCACTCACTCAAGGGAGTCAACATCTGATTTCTGGTCTGTTATTGTAGATAAAAAGATATTACTTTCTTCCGTGAAGCACAGGGACCAGCAATTGCTGCAGTGTATGTGTCGTTAGTCATCAAATGAATCAGGACATTGGCTGAATGGAGTGAAAGTAGTGGCAATTTAGGTTGTGGAGAGGTTTGCACCAAAAGGAAATGCCCTGTCGAATCGATCCGCCTGCTATGACATATCAGTGTTTAACCTTCCTGCTGCCTCTGTGGATGGTACCTGCATATCATTTCGTGCACAGTGCTGGTGTGGACATTAATTCCTCCCACTCCTTAGACCTTTCACCAAGCTGCTGCAGAGAAAGAAGAGCTTATGAAATCGTATGAGGACCCTGACTTGGACATCTTGACTGTCACTGAGCCATGTGCAAATCGGCATGTTGCTTATAGACTTATAGTGAACTGTTTTTCCTTCAGGATGTATGTTAATGCAAATGCTCGAGTCGTTACAGTTCAGGAGGGACGGAGAAGTCCAGCCATGGAGAGAGAGTGACATCTGTTGGACAAAAGAAGAATTTCAAGCATGAAACATTGCTGAAGAGAGAATTTGGCACTATGATACAGTGTGATAGGACAACAGGGGGAGAAGTGCACTATAAGTTTAACTTCTGCAAAGACATTTCCCCAACATCCGAACACAATTTTCCCCAAACACGAGAATGAATTTACCACTTTACAAGATGTACATTATCAACAAAAACTCTGTCAACTTTAATGTAGATGTCAGAGGCTTGAGTCGTCCTTGTCTGCTGGTACCAATGGCACACAAAACAAATCGCCCATGTGCCAGTTTCTTTCCTCCAAATTGACTTCCTGTCAGGAGGACAACACTATTTAAAT
>OMNW01011220.1:0-10806 GCA_900303245.1 Selene dorsalis
GAAAGGGATTACAACCTACATTAACTGCAGTTAAGGTCATCATGGTAGAATTTAATGTAACTTATGTGACTACGCACAGGAATACCTGTACATGATCTTATTCATACAGCTGTCTGATCAGCCAATGATATGGCAGCAGCATATAAGATCACATTAAATCCTGCAGATTCAGGTCTGGAGGTTTGGTTAGAATTAAGGCAGGATCCGACTACAAGATTTCAGGCTGATTTTCACACGATTTTGTCGCGGCTGACACTTTTCCAGAGTCTGGCCTGATTATGGACGTGTCATGAAACATGACTGTGGAACAGCGATTTTGTGTCTAGGACGCTCTACGACGCTGTACGACTCCCCGACAGAAAGTCTAGCATGTTAGAATTTTTTGAATTTCTTTGCCTAGTCTGACATCTCCTGCGATGTGAACCCTGGCATTCACCAATAGTATGACAGAGTTCTCTGAGGCATTGTTTACACACAGTGAAGGCACATGCTTCATGTGAGCAATGTAAGTTTTGAGGTGAATGCATTTGTTATCACTCATGTTCTCTGTTAAGCACAGACAGTCCATACGGTCCTCTTCACCAGACACAGGAACGGCTCCAAGATCCTTTTTTCTTCCTTTTCTTTTTCATTTCTGAGCTAGAGACCCCTATCACACGCAGCGCTACAGTAGCCATGATTGACAGTTTGTTGTGATGCCTCGCCGATGTCCTATGAACTCGCGCAAGGTCGTGATCGGTCGTGAACGATGATTGGTCGGGGTGACACTTGTAGTGTTGCCAGTCTCCCGACCAAGACACAAGAATTTATGCCACTGTGATCATTTAATCTGACATGGTGACCATCGTGAAAAATCGTGTAGTCTGATCCTGGCCTTAGAATGAGTGACTGTGACTATGGGATGACTGTTCAGAGTTTCACGATCTCTGAATGGAGAGAAAACAAGAAAAGATCCAGTGAGTAGTCGCTCTACAGGGGAAACACCTTGTTGATGTGGGAGAAGAGAAAAGAGTCCGACTGGTTGTTGCTGTCAGAATAGCTGTGATCACTCAGATAACTCCTTACAACTTTGACCAGAAAAACTTCAGAGTGAAACAAACTGGTCGACAGTGAGTCCAGTGACCTTGAGTGATCCCCCCAGTCTCCAGACCTGAATACAGTTGAGCACCTTTAGGTGGTGGGGCAGGAGACTGGTAGCTGACAAATCTGCTAAAGTGATGCGATGCAGTCATGTCAACATGGAGCAGAGTCTCAGAGGAAAGCATCTGACGGATCCATGAGGCTGTTTGAGAGCAGTATTGTTCAGTGAGTGTACATCATCTCTCACCTGAGGCCTTGGCTGTGGTGGCTGAGCTGGGTCTTCTAACGGAGCTCATTACAGTCCTCCTGCCACTGGGGGGAGCTTTTGAGGATGATGAGGAGGAGGACCGGCCTCCATCCACGGAGTCCTCATCCTCAAAGTTCTTATCTGCAACAACAGAGACAGAAAAAGGTGAAAACTGTGAGGTAACAGCTGATTTAGCAGGAGAGAAACGCTCTTCAAGCTAACAGTAAATGTAGATGTTCCTCCCAGAACGGCTCAGTGACCACATTTCTCATCAGGATCAATAAATCATTATTCAGTCATCATCAATCAGAGACTTCCTTGTTAGTGTGAGGTCCTCTGGTGAATTGCGTTATTTTTCTCCTTTCATTTAGGACCTGAGTCATCTCTCTAATGTATGATCTCTTCCCACCTGGAGGGGGGGGTCAATCTGTCAGGGTCGCGTGTAGATGCATCCATTCAACCTTTATCTATCCATCCATCTGACTTTAATCTGATGTGACAGCCATGCATGGATACATGACCCCCTGTCACCTGCCCAACGTGACTATTCACACGAGGGATTAGCCCGGGGCCGATATGACAGCGCTGGGTGGCTGCTGCCAGCTGAGGCACAGCAACAACAGGAATGTTTGGAGCTGAAATCACTTTCTATTTCTGTAAACATTTGGTTCTTTAATCGATATCAGTTATGAAAACACATCAAGGCATTTATCAGAGAATATCATCTTATAGGCGGGCTGTTGTTTAGGAACGAAGCCTGCCGCATAAACAGAGATTTTGTGAGTAAATCCAAAAAATGAATGTGAACAAAGACCAGACTCACTTACACACACACACACACACACAATGTCCATGCAGCCAAGGCTATCACCATGACAGTGCATCTGTGGCATACAGACACAGAGGCAGTGGAAGATGGAGAGAAAAGGCAACAGGTTGAGAGAGAGAGGATGAGGTGGAAAGCAAAACAATTTCAGGCAGAGAAAGATGAGCCAGACAAATCGGAAAGGAAGATGGGAACTGATACAGAGTGATGAGAGGAGAGAGGAGAAGAAGAAGGAGGGGGAGAAGAAAAGACATAAAAAGGCATCGGTCTTACGAGCGCAGATTTTCTTGCACACCAGCTTCCTCAGCATGTCTCTGCTCCACCCTCTAACACGCTCTGTCTTTTCCACCAGGCATCTCTGTCCACAGAGCGTGCGTGTGTTCTGGTATGTGTGTGTGAGTGTGTGTTGCTCTGCATGTGCCTCTGTCGCACGCTGGGCTCTGACAAAGTGCCAGACTAACCGCCCCTTAAACCTTCCTCTCTGAGCTCAGTTATCAGTGTGTGTGTGTGCGTGTGTCACAGTGCATCATGATGGTGCTCGTGTGTAGAGACTCTTGTGGTGGAGGGAGGGGTCTATTGTTGTGCGATTAGCTTAGTTACTGTGTGCTTACTGCATACACACACCCTTAACAAAAGCAGAAACAACACAAGAGCACATTATCAGTGTAATACAGCAATACTGTGTTATACATCAGTTATGTGAAAACACAGAGGGCCAGAGGATGAACAATAGGCTTTAGTGAGTGTGTTCAGATACATGTCAATATTCTATATCTTTTCAGTTTTGTGTGTATGTGTGAATGTGCGTGTGTGTACATCTATGTGCGTTAATGTCCTTTTTTTTGTTTATCATTTTATCATGTAAAGCACTTTGGGCTGCTTTTTGTATGAAAAGTGCTCTACAAATAAAGTTTGATTGATTGACATGTAGCATGGCTCTGTCCTGAAGTATGTTCTTAATCTTCACTGAGACACTGTCTGACTCACTCAGTGACTTAGCATCTGCCCGACACTTTCACTTATACAGCTGCACTTGTGCTAGTAGGCTAGGAGAAGCAGGACACCTGTGCTACACCAGTGAATATCAATCCATTTCCATACAGCTGCTGTCAGTGATGAGGCGTCTGGTCAGCTTGAGGTTAGGTGGAGCAGAGCTGTGCTGGGAATAACATGATGCAGCCAATAATAATAATAAACTGAGGCTTCACTGGGTGGAGGCCTCTGGGTGTGGTTTATACTCAGGGTGCAAAACAACTCACGCTGACTTGATTGATGTAAGTGTATCATCTCCACCACCTGCTGCTGATTGATGAGCAGATTATATGAGACTGATAGAAAGCAAACATCCCACCTGCCCACCTCACACACACCTTGCTCCTCAATAATAAACACTAGTGCAGTGACACAGAGCACGGTTATTTTAGACACCAGAATAACTTCCTTTCTTCAGGAGAAAGTGTGCAGCCAATCTGCACATATCTTTGTTCACAGCAGACATTTTGACTTGTAACATGGAGAGCACAGGTACAGCTAATAACAATGGTGATGGCTTTGTACTAATCAAATACAGCAGTAGTTATGACAGTGAACCAAAACACACAGTGAAACTTCTCCACTGGTCAAATGTCTCTTCCTTTTCAGTCTTAAGGGGTCCTTCAGTGTTGAGTGTGCACACAGGCAGCAAAGACCTCAGTCAGCCTGTAGTTTAAATTCACAAGAGCATGCGTCTGGTCAGAAAGCCTTTGCTTAAGAGCAGACAGTAATGAAGCTGGGGCCCGAAGGCCCAACAACCTCATAGCTTTTGACCAGTGAGACTCTTGTCTAACTATTTGGGGAAAATGTCAATAATAATAATAATTATAATAAAAAAAAAAAGATGAGACCCGTGGATCGAGCAAAACCTTCATATCTCATATTAGCTCTTTACTTCTGAGTGGTGAATGCTGACCTTACAAACCTATAAACAGTCATTAGTAACCAGCTGACAAGACCAACTCCATCTTTAACCCTTTATGGGCTTTAGCTTATCTAAACTAAGCTAAGCTGGGCTGGTATTAAAATATCATTATAAGGGCTGGTCACGCAGTTAGAGACCATGTCCCATGTAGGCATATGCCTGAAGTGATAATCACCTGTTCGAATCCCAACCGAGACGGCACATGTCATTCCCCCACTCTCTCCCTGCTGTCCTGTCTCTCACTGTCCTGTCTCTCACTGTCCTATCAAAGAAAGGCAAAAAACGCCCCAAAAATATACTGATATTTTTATATACTCACATTTTATAAAAAATACTACCATCAAAGGGTGAAGAACCACATATAGTGACTTCACTGACCCTAATTGGCAGTGAAAAATAAATAAATAAATAATGGGTACACTATAAATATGAGTTACGGGTTCAAAAGCAAATAAAGTTTTAAAATACACGATGGGAATTTTGTTGAACTGAAGTGACTTCAATATGAGTGACCCCCCCCCCCATCACCGGCCTGTGAGCCTCTGCCGAAAGTCCTCCATTTAGTTTAACTCTAAAAAGGAAGTGATCCAGACCTGAACAGATATATGAGCTCAGCCTGTCTGATCCCCACCTCTGCATCAGGGCTAATAGTCTGAGCACCTTAACAGGAATCACGCTCTCTGAGGTATTGATCACTGCTCCTGACACAAATGTGGAGGTGATTTCTCTGCCTCCCAGGGGGGCAATTAGAGCTGCACCGAACATGCAATAAACTATTCTAATGCAGACACACACAAAGACACAGAAAACCATAAAAACACACACACACAGGAGCGGCTGCAGCAGCCTGAAACAGGTCGTTAGTGCTGTGTGACGTACGGCGAGCAGTGACAGCAGCAGCGATCCCAGAGGCCGCCTGACATCAGCAGTGCCTCTGAAGGGGTTTATCTACTGATAACTGGTCTACAGAGGGAGAGAGAGGGAGTCTGAGTGAAGTCAGCAGCTCGCTGTGTCTCATGTGCAGCTAAAGAGGTGGTAAAACCAGTAACAGGTTTTTAATGAAATATACCAACAGAGAGAAGCCAAGACTTCTAATAGTCTGCCATATCGACCACGCCCGGTTTCACCCAACACAGGGATGTCCAATACAATCAGACACACACCGGATTTTCTCAACAAGTAAGAGAGGGGGGTGGAGGGTGGGGGTATTTCGCCTTTATTATTACAGTACAGTAGAGAGACACAGGGAGAGAGAAAAGTGGGGTGACATGCAGCACAGGTCAGACTTGAATCCATGGCTGCCACCATTAGGACAAAGCCTGCACCTGCATGGTTGTCTGCTCTACAAGACACCCCAGAAATAACTGCTCCATGACCATATATAGTTATTTTAATTGACCATGATGCAATGCAGCTATGTATAAACATGTATAAAGGCTTGGACTTGGACATCTCAATACAATTCTGCCTAAATATCACAAAGTAGCATTAACTTAAGATATGACATTAGATTTCAGGTGTTAGCAGCACCACTAAACAACAACAGCTCAGTTTGTAGAATAAGCAAAGCAGTCAATGAGGATCAGACTGTGTGGGGAAAAAGAGAACAGACATAAGCAGAAATTCTGATACCACTCATTGGAAACATTTTGCATGTAGTGGTGGATATTGTGATATTGCATTCACCATTGTAACACACATTCCAGGATGTGCTGCCTTGTATGACCACAGGGTGTCAGGAGAACTGAACACTGGACTAAAACACACCACAACACGTTGAAGTAGTCAAAGTTGCTGAAGCTGCATTGACATTAGCAGAGTCAACAGTAATCCGCCTCTGAAGCACAGATTTATATAATGGAGAGGATTTTCTCCCCCCTCCCTGTACTATTTAGAAAGAGAATAAAAGCCCAAAGGCACGAAGGATTAAGAGAAAGTTCTGGAAAGTTAAGTTCTCAGAATGGGGGAGTCAACTAATGTTGTCCTGAAGTCCTCCTGAAGGGGTGAGACTGAGAGGGGGGGTTCTCTGATACAGTGTCCCTTTTCCTGCCTTCTCTTTTTAACATCTCCCCCCCCCTTTGTTTTCCCTTTCCCCTGACCTCACCATCTTTCTCATAACTCTCTCTACTTCCTGTCTGGTTGTCCTCTCCTCTGGTTCTCCTTGGAGCTCAGGGGAATGGGGTTTCCACCAGGCTCACACAGACCAAGGTTTACCAGCACCCTGTAGTGTTATATAAGAGACAGATGACTGCTGATCAGCATTATGTCATAACAGAGATGCCTTGTTTCCAGGCTGCCAGCATGGCACAAAATTTACCTTCTGGCTTCAAGTTGTGGATTAATCAAATCAAATATTTACCAGCCTGTGAATGCTTCACTTTGTCTCTCTTTGTATTTTCTCCTGTTCTAATAAACCAAACTCTGCCTCTACCTGTTAGATTCATACTAAGGAGATTAAGCTCTTGTATTCTTCCATCTCCTCTTGAGTGGAAACATAATGTTCAAAATAATAACACCAAGTCAAAAGCATCTGAGAACCACAAGTATCTGTCTAATACTAAAGTGGAGGTAAAACTGAGAATAAAAAGATTATTCTTTCCTTAAACAATCAAATGATCATCAAAACTGTGTGAATCAATGAGTGAATCAGTTGAATGACTGAGTACTAGATAAAAAAAGCCTAATGTATCCTGTTGTCAGCAACAGTCACAGGACTGTGAAATGCTTTCCATTAAGTTTTATCACACAGTGAGCCTGTGGATGAAAAAAATGGAAGAATGTTCTCCAGTGTTTCAGTGAATACAAAACAGTTTGGTGTGGTACAGTAGTCATGTTATCACAGCACACACACACAGAGCAGGAACATTATAACCAACTGCTGACTTCCTGCTGATTCCTATGGCACATGTAAATTCAGATTATTGCTTATTATAGCCAGTCCCAGCTGAGGGGGCTGTCACAATCATGACATTTTAGTTGACGATTAATTGCCATACAAATAAATGTGTTTGATTATTATTAAATCTGTTTGACCGTAGGCTTTGGGACTAAATCCATGATAGTTGAAATACGGTTGTTGAATATTAGAAATGAAGCTCCTCTAGATTAGCAGTTTGTGGTGCTGTTCTAGTGTCATTAAAGAGGAGAGTCAAACCTGAAACGGTGGAAATCGATGAAAAATAGTGATGGAAATATAAAATATGACATTTCTGTTAGTTTCATCCAGCTGTTTCTATACGGATGAATGGAAACCGTTTGAACGATTATGCAGAATGATTGCGGTCAGCTCAAATAACTGCAACCAGGCTATTATGTAATAATAGGCCTAGCTGACACTGAGAGAGTGGGGTACGTCCTGGACAGGTCACCAGTGTATGACCGAGCTGTAAGGGGGAGGGGTATTTACCAATAGAAAGAAGGCGTTAGGAGTCTGTGTTCACTCTTTGGTCCAGAGTGTTATGAAATCTAAGTGCAGCTTTGACTCAGACTTGTTGACGAGGTGTCTCACCTAACACTTTGGATTTTAAATGAAATCTCTGAGTATAGTTTGTAAAAGAACAGATAACATTTATCATCCTATTCATGCAGAAAAGCAGTGGGATAGGTGGAGTGATGCAACAGTGACATCACATATGTTCAGTGCAGAACAACAACATGGCAGTGTACTCCATGTGTTTGTGTTGTCAGTCCATCACAGACACCATCTGTCAGTCAGGCTTTCCTGGAAGCAGCAGCATCACAAACCACAAACATTTGTCATTTTTTCTCTGTCGACAGTCTGTGATCCTCCAGTATGAGTCAAACGCTACACACACCGGCACTGTGTTTATGCAGCATCAATAGGCCTCACTGATTCCCACTGGGTGTGGAAACGTTAACCAGAGAAGCAGTCTGTAAGACAGTGGAGGCTGTTTGTACCAACAGATACTGAGTGTATTTGGTGTAGATAGGACCAGTCTGAGGCCTGAGGCCTGGCACAGGGACCACTGCTGCTGCACTCTCTTATTGTGCCCATCAAAGACTCCCTTTAACCCCCACAGTCACATGGTCTGAAGGCTGCTTGCCCATGTCACTTGGCAGAGTCCATAAGGAGGACAATCGCATCATTCAGAGGGCTGGCCACAGTTTATCTCTCTCCGTGTCTCACCCTCAGCGCCCTCCAAGGCCACTGGTATCTGCACTTCCTGATCCTCCACAGGATTTCAGGGGTATATTACACTGAAGCTACTGAGGTGATTAATAATGAAGAGATTCATAAGCACAGATCACACTGATGGTGTAAAAGGATGAGACCAGATAAAGTCTTTAGTCCCGAACCAACAATGAACCGATCCAGCTAACAACGACCGTCTGTGTATCCACTCTGATAGAGCCAACTCCTCTGAGCCACACTAAATCACATTACTGAGCCACAGTGTAGCTCTGACGTGTTCATTCGTCACCATGACTCCTACAGTATTGATTATTGAGGACTTAATCTCACACATGCCAGCCTACTGCTCACTCAGCAGTGTGTGTCGGTCGGAACACATGGACTTCTGATATTTTATGGTCCAGTGTTCCAGTCAACATATGAAACACATGTCTTGAGCAGTCATCTGAGTAATGACTGACTTTTTGCCACTTGGGGGCAGCAGAAACAAGTTCTGCAGACCACATAAACATCTCACTGTATAAACTGATGTCAGACAGCTGCTTCTTTACTTTACTATTAACATTCAATTAGAGTCAAGGCCAGCATTTCATCTCTACTAGTCTCCACGACGTTCATCAGCTGGGTTTTTACAGTTTATTCTATATAACAGCTGCCTGCTGTAGACGAACACATGATGTGAGTGGCCAGAGTGAACCAGCTATTGACACAGACAGTGGTCAAAATGGCAAATCTGCAATAATTTATAGCTGATCCTGATTTGTGCATATATTATATGCACAGATCTATGTAGATGATAATGACATAACAGAGCATTTTACATTATATTCACTAAAGAAGCTCTGAATGTGTCACAAACAATAAATAAACAAAATAAGACCAAATATAGAAAAGTTCTGTCTTCACTACTTTTAAGCAGGAGCCTCTCCCACACAATGCCCAGCAGCCAATGGCATCAGATACACACACGCACGCACGCACACACCCACACACAATCCATAGACACATAGAAAAACACGTTAAGCTCTTTACAAAGCTGCACATTCACTCAGTGTGTGTGTGTGTGAGAGAAAGAGATGATCAAAGGATTTCTTTAGAATAAGCATTCCTTGTTCTGCTTTCATCCCTTCTCTCTTCTGCACACTCTCCGCTGTTAACCATTTCCTCCATGAGGCAGATAAACACTTCCATGTACACACTGCTCATGCATCCGCAGACACAGTGGCACCTCCACATCCATGAGGCGAGCTGGCTCAGGAGGTGTGTGGCTTCTCCTTTCACAGACAGATCTCAATGTGATATCAAGTTAATTAGGATATAAAAAAGTATTATTATGAACCTGCGCTGGGTGAAGTGGCTGAGAGTTGTGTGCAGACACTGACACAGCGGGGCTGAAGGTGACCAGCGCAGATCTGCTCTGCTCATCACAGCTGAACTCAGGAAAAGACAGACTTGCAGTGTTCACAGTGTTTATGTAACAGGGAAGCAGCACACACACACACACACACACACAAAGACAAAGCCTTGGGGATTCAGCCAATTACAAAGAAACTTTGCGATTGTGTGGTAGAAACTGAGCATTGCATATATTGTGTATATATATATTATTATTATATTATTCAGAGTTTCCTGTTTTAAGATGTGGCTTCGGACCAACTGTCTTCTCAGTGGTTATAGATCATTCCTCTGTTTAAAGCTTCAGCTTGTATTATGCTCTGCTCTGCTATAAATGGGCTTATACAGACACAGACTGGGATGGAAATGGACCCCAGCAGTTCCTCACATAGAGACGTCACTTGTAGTGATCAGAGCTTTATACAGTGGAATATATCACTGTGTTCACGGTCAAAACAAAGACATGAGAGAATGTCACCAACTTTTTTCAGCATGTGACAGTAGTTTAAGTAATCATCAGTGCGCTTAAGTGGAAACATTTCAAAGTGTCTGCGCTGCGTTCAAGGTGCTGACAAACAGCTGTAATCAGCAGTGATGCTGCAGCTCCTTACTACTGAGAGGTTCATTCATTTGTCTGTCTCAGATTGCATAACCAGCACTGTGCACAGAAGAACACTCACTCTTTACACTCAATGGTTAAGATTTCAGAGATGACAGATTAGTGTTCTCTCTGACTAGCTCCCTTCAATACCTCTGACACCAGCATCAGTAAGTCATCTAATAAACACTGCATTAAGTGTCAACTTAATGAAGATCTGAATGAAGGTCTGTGGCTGTGCTGCATCATCCTAAGAGGTTTCAAATGAGAGTGACTCATTCAGAAATTTATCTTAAGACAACAGCTGATTACAACAAATTCAGCAGTGAGAGGACAAAGTTCAGACTCTGATGATCAATTTAAATGAGTCCAGAAAAACAGAAGAGCTGCAGAACCAGAAAATATTTAAACAACTTCTTAACAGAACTTCATGTTGCATTCAGTGGCTGTAGTTAATATTAAACGGCAGTGAACTCATCTGTTCAGTTTGACAGCTGCTCAGGCCATACATAAGCAGAAAGTATTCCTTTGAGAGTGAAGGTCGAGAAAT
>OMNW01011223.1:0-10968 GCA_900303245.1 Selene dorsalis
TGTCAAAGCTCTAAGGAAATCACTGGAATATTCCTGTTGTTTCTCTGAGAGTGAATGATGTCCACAGTCCACAGTGTCTCTGGGATGTTTCCTATAATAATGGCTCTTTGATTTACTAAGGCACAGTGTGTTCAATCAAGTCATGTCCACTCTATTACCTAATGTATGTAATCTCTAATCTAATATTATTATCACGTACAACTGTGAAATCTATTATAAATTATTAACATCAACAGTATATTAAGTTTTTTAGATCAGTTATTAGTCATTAAGTAAGAGTCGGGTTGCCAGGTTGGGAAAATCCTCCTCCAGTGTGATTATTCTTTATAAGAAGTTTATTCTTTGGAAAAGTGCTGCAGCACATCTGGACCTATAGGTATACATTTATAACGGCTTCTTACAATTATTATTGTGATGTCACCGTGTCACCTTATGTTAACAGTGTAAACCTAGTGTGACTCACTGTTGAGCTCAAAACAAAACAAAAAAACTAAAATAGAAATGTACAGTCAAATATCAAAGTTCAGCATTCAAAGTATTTCTTATGTATAATGCCATAACACATAAAATTCAAATTGTTGTATTTTTTTATTCATCACTGGTGTTACTGATGCACAGTGCTGGTAAAGGTGGAGCTCATTTAAATTCTCGTGTCAATAAAGTTTTATCTCATCCTGTAACAATAGTGTAGAGAGATCAAAAGTAAAATATTAGCCTATAAACTATGGTGAAGTAAAGGTTTAATAGAGGAGGGAACATTTTGTCCCTTGGTAATTTACTTTGTCATAATTGTTTTGATGTTAAATGACAATGATGATGAGGTGCAAAGCCCAGCTCATTGGGCAGTGAGAACTGATTTCCATAAACCAAATACACACACCTGAAACTGCTCACAGGTGCACCAAGGTGTAATTGACCGTTGAGAAGGCAGGGTTATTGCTTCCCATCTCTGTGTCTGACAGGCGTCTACTCTGGTGAAAAGATGGTGGAGGTTTTCGCCTACGAGAGTTCAGAGATCGACTGGTGTGAAGACAACTACAGACACTCTGAACATGTGGTGGAGTACTTCAACACTGTAAGTTCTGTATAATGCAATATTTATGATTTATGTTTCCAGATTAATATCTAAAATCATATACTCACACAACACCTGCCCTGTTAACTGCTAGTTATAAACCTTTTTTTTTTCTCTTTATTTCTCCTGCAGATGAGCAGCTTCTTCTTCTTCATCGTGTCGCCTGTCATGCTCTACCTCCTCCACCCTTATGCCAAAGAAAGGAGTCTGGCGATCCACATGGTTTGGATTATGATGATTTTTGTAGGTCAGTTTATTCATGTCAGTTTTTCTTTGTATATTTGCATCTATATGATTTACTATTGTCTATCATGTTTTCTTTACATTAGTAAATGGACATGAGTTACCAGACCATGAGTTGTTGGTTCAGTAAAAAATCGATATGTGCATAACAGATAAGACAGGTGAATGAAGAGGTCCCAGTGTGGACCCCAGAGGGACTCCAGCATTGTGATGTGATGTAGAGGAAAACCAATCACAGGCCTAGGAAGGTCGTTTCTTCTCTTTAAAAAAAGATTTACCATAAGAGAAAACAAAATAATTATTTTATGGCTCGCAACACTGGTCCTTAAATTTTTTGGAAGTTAGTGTCTTAAAAAAAAAAGATTTGTTGTTTTGATTATTGATTTTTTGTTTTAAAAAATTCTCTTGCAAAAATTCAAAGCTCCTGGCTTTTCCGCTTTGACTTTGCCTTTGATCGTTTTCTTACAGTTCTGTGACTGTGGCCTAAATAGCCAAACAAAATGAGACATTTGATGGACGTGTGGCTGTGGCCAAGGTTTTTCTAAACTGAGCCACTAACTGAAAAAAACATCTGTAAATGAATGGAGAGTGAATTTTCTGAACTTTTTATGTGAATAAAAGAGTAGAAGTCAAATGATCAGATGTTACTAAATCACCCTCTCTCCCTGCAGGCCTCTTCTCAGCGTACTTCCATATGACTCTTAGTTTTGTTGGCCAGATGTTGGACGAGCTGTCGATCCTGTGGGTGCTGGCGATGGGATATGCTGTCTGGTTCCCCCGCAAGCTGTTCCCCTCTTTTATAAAAGACAGGTGAAATAACTTTGCAACAATCAACCCCACAACAGGTGACTAATTTGTGTTTCCACAGTTAGTTGCTTCTGCCTGTAATACATATTTCCACATGTTATTGAGGACTCACACGAAGCTCAATAATCCTTTAATAAGTCCAGCAAAAAAAAACAATGGCATTGTGTTGGTAAGGCACGCCACTGTGAAACCTGTGAAACCTGAAGCTGTGCAGGCTGAGGAGCCAGGCTGACAGGCATCACCACAAAAACACAACATGGTGTTGCTGTCTTTACCTGAATGTGACAGGTAGGGGATGGTCACTATTGTAAAAGAGGGAAGCTCCACCCTCCCCGTGTAAATATTTAATCACAAGGTGGTGGAAAAGATGAATGAAATTTTGATGAGTGCCTGAAAAGAAACTTAGAGCCCCGACTCAAAGAGCTCTCACATTGATTTTTACAGTGTCTCAAGATAACGTGTTGTTGTGCCACCTCAAACTGAATGGACTCCTGAAAACACCCACCACAGTCTGAGAGGTCAAAGGTCGTTGTTTCACCACAGCGTCACCTTTAAGTAACTGTCTGTTAACATCTGGATCTGCTCCTTTATGGGGATTTATTTATTTAGTGTTTGAGCTGTCAGACAAATTTTTGGTTTAATCTCTCGCCCTAAAATCCCCTTGTGCCCCCCACCAGATAACAGACGGACACATTTAACACTAGCTGGTGAACATAGTGGAGCTAATAATATATATAATATATAATATACAGTGTAACATAAGGGGGTTAAGAGTCAGATATTTCGCTCAGGAGTTGGTGGAGACAAAAATATGTGCTTAAAATATGACAGCTGATTGATGATGCAGCTGCTCTGTGACTGCTGCTAAATTCTGCTGTTTCTTTCTCTCTGTTCCACCTCAGGTCAACGTTTTCAAGGCTCGTCCTGTTGGTCACCGTCGTCACCTCAGTGTCGTCGTTCCTCAAACCTACAGCCAATGCCTACGCTCTGAACTGCTTCGGCCTCCACCTGCTCTACACTCTGGCCATAGAGATGAGATGGTGTGAAAACTGTGTACTTTACTGTTCCTCTGTTTGATTGATGCAGTTTTTGTTTCCTGTATTGACCACTGTTTTCTCTCTCTCTCTCTCTCTCTCTCAGCTGCACTGACCAGAAGGCTTTGCGACTGGCCAAGCTGTCAGTCGCTCTGTGGGTCCTCGCCATCTCCTGCTGGATTAGTGACCGATTTGGCTGCAGCTTCTGGCAGCGGCTAAACTTCTGCTACCTTCATGGTATCTGGTGAGTCCTGGTTTATTGTTTCCTTTCCTTTCTGTTCATGATGTTCCCTTTCCTTTTTTACTTCCTTTCCTTTCCTTTCCTTTCCTTTCCTTTCCTTTCCTTTCCTTTCCTTTCCTTTCCTTTCCTTTCCTTTCAAAACTAAATGCATCATCTAATCATTATCTTGTCATTATTAACTGATTTTTTTTTCTTTTTTTGAGCATTACTGCAGAATGTTTATTGGCAGCGTATTTCTCTTGTAATTCAATATGTTTTTTATGCTTATGTTTAAGTGGTTACAGTTTAAAAAACATTGTGGTCAAGACTAAAATGTGGGAAAGTCAACAGTAATATGAATATGACAGACAGTGTGTTTCCTGTATTAACATTTAATCAAAGCCACAGACTTCCAGTACAGCCTTAACCAAGTTGCTTATGTTTCCTATAATCACATATTCGGATGCAAACTGCAGAGGCCCTGAACATAATCACTTCAACAAATTACATTCAATACAATACAGATTTGGCCAGAGGAACAGTGGATGTGTATTAATCTTCATTTTCTGTTTTCTCTAGGCACATTCTCATTGTGATGGCGGTGGCTTACGGCAGCACCTTGATTGCGTACCTGGATGCGAACTATGAGATACCGTACTCGCTACCTGGACTGCAGTACTGGCCCTCTGATAAGTGGGCCATTGGATTACCTCACATCGTCCTGAAGGGCATGACCAAGACACGGAAACGGTGCTAAGAAACTCTGGTGTAACTTTTCACACTAGTGCTCTCCACTAGGACAGTGGCTCATTGATGATGATCTCATCAGCACGTGCTTCTTATGTAAAGGACACAATCTGTGATCCAAACACTTGCTCCAATTGCTATTATTTAAAACATGGGGATGATTTAATGTCACTCCCAATGACACATATTTTATTTACAAATAAATACCAAACGATGAGTAAATAGCAGTTATGCTAGTTTTGTGATCATATAAATAGATCATCAAATGGTCCACATTTATAATATATAAAATGTCCATTTCAGATTAAATTTATAATCTATACTTTAATATGTCCATGATTTATACCACAGATTTCTAACTATTCTAACTATTATTGCAGTGCTATTACTGTTAGCTCTTAGTTGTTCTTTTCAAGCCATGATTGTGTTTTCAGGAAATCCTTGAGTGAGTTTACTTGTCTTGAACTTTGACAAAGGTGAAACAAGGATTGGTTTCATTGACGTTTTTCAGGTTTCGGGGCAATGACTGTGAAACATTTCAAGTTTTGCAAGTCATAAGACTTCATAAAATTTTTGCAGGCAACCAGTTTGACAGCATGTGTGTGTGCGTGTGTGCGTGTGTGTGTGTGTTTGTAAATATAAATCAGTTGTGTTGTTTTTTATTCATTTTTATTCAGATATGAATGCATGTTTGATTCTGCACATAAACGATTGTGTTGCCGTACTGTATGTTTTCCGATGATGAAACAATAACCACCTCTTCAGTCTTAGAGTGAGGTCACTTTTAAAATACCTCAGCATGTGGTGGCTTCACTGTCATACGCCCTGTCCTCAGGGCTCGTCTGAGCTGTAACCTGAACTGAGCTTGGTCTCATTTTAATTTAATAAAAGTAATAATAAAATTGTCTGTCTAATGTGTTACAATTAAGAGATCTGTTTTCTGTCATCAATTAGGATATTTCATTATGTGTTTTAAACTGCTGGTCACTTTCTCCGTAAAAAAAAATTTTTGTCTCATTCAGGAGCTTTGAAATTTGACTCCACCACACCTCACCAAAACCAGCTTTTTTGTTGAATTTTAGTGATGTTTTGAGAATATTCAGGTGAGCTGTGCCTCCATTCACGTGATCTTTCCGGAAGGATACAACAGACACAAACAAAAGGTCTATCACACAATGGATTGGACAGGCTCTCTCTCTGCGTCGTAGTGTTCAACAGTGACCTCCTGTGGGTGATGATGTTTTCAAAGGAAACCTGTGCTCTTGGAAATATATAATGAATATTATATATTTATAATATCCATTATAAATATTCAAGCTGCCTTTAAATCTATTGCTCTCCATCTGTGAAAGACGGCAAAGCAGCAGTTGAGATATAAGTTTATTCATGTATCCTGTAAAATATATCCACATCTACCAGAGGGCCTGGAACAAAATCTTCTACAGACTTCACTCATTCAGTGTCCTGATGATAAATCAGTCTGACCTGGCCTCCCTGACTTTTCCTCTAGCACTTCAAACAAGATGATGATAAAGTTTTACTTTGTGTGTGAAACCTCTGGTGCCTTCCTCAGGGTCTGTGGATGCTACAGTGACTGCTGTGACTGCTGTGGTACGATCCCCGGCTCCTCCAGTCTGCATGTCCAAGTGTTCACCATTTTTCTTCTGATGGCTGTTCCATCATAGTATCTGTGTAGAAGTGTTGTGATTGGATGAATGAAAGCATTTCAGTGATCAGTAAAATGACATATGTGCCGTCATTTACTCATGGTCTCTGCCTCCTCTGTAAATGTTTCACATTTTGATTTAAATACTTTCATTGTCACTGGATTTGTTTTTTTAATGTGTCACTGTTTCTACAACGTTCAGAAGATAAACACTTCCATAAGTCATCGGTTTTGTTTAACAATAGCTTAATATTTTGGGGGAGAAAAATGATGTACATTTTCATATTTACAGTGGTATATCATGTTTTTGTTCTATTCTGTGGTCAAAAGGAAACATAACATCACATACTTGATAAACTTGTCAACATAACAGTACATGTAGAGATATACAGAGGGAGATAGACAATCAAGTGTCCTGGCACCAGACTGTGTCAGTGTGAGCAACAGGAGGAGAAGGGGAGGCACCAAGCCAGTGAGAGAGTGGTGACCCTGTGTCCCTCAGCTGAGGCCTGATAATCTCACATCAAAGTCTAAGCACCACAGAGACTTGACTGCAACGGGCCCTCACTCCCCGACTGCTGGGAAGATGTGTCTTCAATTTGGAAAAACTGCTTTATCTTCTTTCTCAGATTCATCATAGACTTGGACATTGTAGACTTTTCTCTGACTGTTGTGTTATCTACCATTGTAAATCTTTCGTGAGCAAAGCTCCAGATTCATGGGCAGGCCTTCTTAGATATGAAATAGATAATAAAACAGAACTGATATCAACTAATACGCCACCATACGGGATCTAGTGTCCTCCTCTGTTATCATACAATAGACTAAGTCAGTCATGCAGTTTAAAAAACTTTCGCATGCTTTTAACCAAGTTTAACTTTAACTTTAACCTTTGCTTTGCTAGTTTGTTATGATTTTGTAAACAGCAGCTGGAGGTGAATCAAATGGAAAGACTCATATAAAGACATACTTAAATTAATATATATATATATTTTAAAAGACATAAGCAGCATAAATATGATATAACCCTCTTTTTTTAGTGTTATTTCATTAACAACTTAAATGATAGCTAAACTGATGAACTACACTCAGTTATCACTATTGAAACAAACTGTTGCAGCTACAAGTGTTTCCATCAGGACAGCTGTGTCTGTCTGCAGGTGTTACAGTGTCGCCCCCAGCTGGTTATGAAGTGTAAACAATCTCTTAATCGATGATCCTCTCTCCTCAGGTGTGTTTAGTCTGGTCTGATTGATGGGGAACCATTTAAGCTGGTGCAGCAGTGACCTGAGGACACTCTCCTCCACCTCTCAGTAACCTCACCTCTTTAATACCTTTGATGTTAGTTCAGGTTAGAGGGAGGTCACCAGACACTATGACCCTTTGTGGGTTTGTCTGAGTGGCTTCACTTCTGTTTGTTAATCATCAGCCTTCTGTTGTTGTTGTTGTTTTTTTGGGGAGATGTTGATTTTGGTCATTTTCTCCCAGTTTTGTTTAATGATAAACAGATGTTTCACTGCTGCATTAGCTTTTCTCTGAGAAAAGAGAAAAGCTTATGTTGGACCTTTACACAGTTTTGTGGGGGGGTAGGGTTTGGCTCTACAGGCCTCCTCATGCTTATCTAGGTTTACTTCCAGAGCAAGATGACAAAATCTGTCAAGATGCTCAAGAAAATCACAAAAAAGACATTTTTATTTATATTTATTTTTTTTAATTCTCCAGAGCATCTTACTTGTCTGCATCTCTGCAGCTGCAGCTGGAGCGTTATCTGGAGCCAGGAGGACACTAAGATGAAACGACTTCTACTGATGTCTTGGGTGGTCGTTCATTCATTCAGCTTTTATCTTTTCTTGTGAAATGTCTAAGTATTGAGGGATGGCTGTATCTAGGGGAATAATCC
The DNA here is from genome assembly GCA_900303245.1 of Selene dorsalis. Classification (NCBI taxonomy): domain Eukaryota; kingdom Metazoa; phylum Chordata; class Actinopteri; order Carangiformes; family Carangidae; genus Selene; species Selene dorsalis. The sequence continues at coordinate 7,693 of OMNW01011223.1, forward strand.
AAAAGGGCAAAATACAAAAATGCTGTGAAAAGAAGCTTAAAATCACTTCTTCCAGGAATAACCCACAAAAGAACAGTGTGTTTCAAATACAACCTGTTGCTCAATACACGGGTTGAAGCTGCTGTCAACCACCTGGTGGCAGCTGAGTCAGCGCCAAGGCCCAGTTCAGACTGCCCATTGCCCTGACCAGGGCAGATCAAGGCCTCTCATGTGTCAGAGGTTGGTCAGTGTGCCAACATAAATCTCTTGTCATGATCCCAGCACGCAGTAAATACTGTGCGATGTTCTGACCCCAACAAAAACAACACTGCAACTTCTGGATATTGCACAATTTGTTTTGAGTTTTATGCATCATATGTTAAAAACCTGTATCAAAGGTCATACCAGGGGCATCACCAGACCCCTTTTACTGGGGCATGACCCCAAGAATAAATGAGCTGTGCCCCAGTGTAAATGTCATAGGCGGTACGCTTCAACGCTTAAAGAATAAATAAAAGTCAGTTCAGATTGAGTTGTGCCCCAGGAGAGCTTAATGGCTAGAAACGTCTTTGGGTCATATTGTTATTAGGTTGAATGCCTGGTTAGATTTGGTTGGTTGTTGTTGTTGGTGGTGGTGGTGTGTTTTTTTTTAACACTGTTAGGTTTTCCATTGAGGTAACAGGTCTTAGTCTGTTTAATTTTGGGTTAATGTCAACCTCATGCAAGCAGTAAAGAACTTAAAAACTACAACACACACTAAAATGAAGAGATGGTTTCACTCTTGGGTTGAGATAGTTATCTTAGGTGGTGACTGTGCTCATTTACACCTTGCACAGAAGGAAGCAGAGGAAGCATCCGAGCTGCACAATCTGACTGTGTGGCACCATGAACGACCCCGAAGAGACTCTGAGACCAAAGGTGCCTTGAAAAAGGGACAGTGACAGCGACAGTGGTGGAGTGAGAGTGTTGATGTTTTTGTCTCCAAACTACAGGCGCACACCAAACCACAACATTTCATATGCAAAGAGATGCACGCCTCCATTCACCTTACCTTCAAAACATCAACGTATCCTTGACAAAGAATTTCTTTGTTGTTTGGTCAGATAACTAAAATGCAGAGAAACAGCTGGAGACACATGTGAGCGCACAGACCCACTACTCCCCCTGTGGCCGAAGAAATCCCTGCCCTTTGTTTCCCACATGTGTCTTTTAGGTGGTTAAGACCCATGATTCATGATGAGTTGCAAATATCAAACATGTTTGAGTCATGTCAGAGACAGCTGCATAGAGATCTAACTGTATCCCACCCAGAACTGCCATGAGTCACTATCATTAATGAAGACCACAAAGTTACTTCTTTTTTTTTTCTCATTTCATGTCAAAAGGTGGGTGTGAAGGTTGAAGGGGTTTTCACCAGAGGAGTTCAAAGTCTTTCTTCCATTCAAACTGCATTAATCATGTTATAAGGTGACAAGTTAAGACAGAAGTCTAGGCCTTACCGATGATCAATCGAAAGATGAAGAAAGCTGGGACGACACTTCAGCTGTCCTACAGTTACCTACTTATTTATTTAGAGATATTTTTTGCCTTAATTGATTCTCAAGTGCTTGTTCAGGTCCAAATTAAAAAAAAAAATCAAATAGAAATGAATCAAAATAATACTTTACTGAACCACTTGGTTTTGGTTTTACTAAAACTGGATGTTTTTTTGTGTGAAACCTGTGGCACATGTCTTCATTTTGTATATCTGTTTCTCGACACATACAGAAAAGGAGAATTTAAAGGTTGACATCTCAATACAAGTGGGACACCCTCCTGTCTGACAGCCAGGTGGGACTTTCTTTGACTGAGATTTGACTAAGAAGGAGACTGGATCAGTTTGAGCGGCGGGAGGAGAAGGGGAGGCACCAAGCCAGTGAGAGAGTGGTGACCTTCTGTCCCAGAGCTGAGGCCCGATAATCTCACATCAAAGTCTGAGCGCAGCAGAGACTTGACTGCAACGGGCCCTCACTCCCCGACTCTGCAGAAAAGAGACGTCGTCAATCAGAGGATGTGCTGCTTTCTTTCCACATGGAGAATCTGAAACTGAACCAGTGCTCTGGGTCATTTGAGACGGAGGCCGTATATAAGCTCATTATGACTACCTGTTGAGTTGGATGTAATATTTCATTTATCTTACAGATCCTTTATCGCAGTGACACATTATGCACGGTGCAAACACATGTAACTGCTTTGAATGTCACACTGTCATATCCTATACAGTACATATCTTATAATTTTATGAAAAATCTTACAAGTAGCTTTTAGCTTTCAAAAAGTAAAAACTGCTCCCCATGTGGCCAAACCACTGCACCTCTGTTCTCTGGGCTTGGCAAACATCCATGATTTGTTTGACTTGGTGATTCAGACACTCTTGTGTAGTAGTTTTGAGAGCAACAGCAACAATAATAATAACTTTATTTGTACAGAACTTATCAAAAATAAGTTGCAGATAACTTTCCAGGGACATAAATCCAAGAAAATGCCAGATAAACTGGAATAAACAATTGAAATAATAAGTAATAGTGAAATCTGTTAAATGAACTCTCATTTTGTATGCAGAGCTTTAAGTGTAACTTAGATTTTAAAATATATTTTTGTATTGGGTTTTATGGTATACTTAAGTAGAGGAACTGACTGCTTCTCTCATCTCTGCATATTAAGACTTACTTATGAACTTGCTTGTTCATGATACTGCTTTTACAGCACTAACAGCAATAATTAAATTGTGAAACCCATAGAGTTGAATTAATCAATTAGCATCATGTGCATTTTACAATTGAAACAGAGCTGTAGCCATTGGGACAAGTCCGCTGTCACTCGAGAAAACCTCCAGTAAATGCTTTAATTGTATTTGCAGCTCGCGGACTGTCCCGCCTTCCGAGCGCTCTGATTGGCCGTTTTTAAGAGTGCTTAAATTCCCCGCTCTCTGATTGGCTGAGAGAGCTTTCTGTTTTGGTCGCCTGCCAGCGGCCGTCTGGAAGGGGAGGGGAGCCGTCTGCCTTCCGCTTCTGGGCTGGATTGACACACAATGAGGAGCAGAGGCTGGGGAGACGCTCCACAAACGCCGCTGTAAATAAATACAACAATCACTAGAGGCCGGAGAAACATGGAGAACCAGGTACAGTGGCTTTGTGTCTCCTTGTGGGATCTGAACTTTTCACGGTGAAAATGGCAGCAGGCTGCGCGCTGGCAGGGCAGGAATGAATATCCTCTGTTCTGGTCGCCAGAAGAAAAAAAAAAAAAAAAAAAAAAACC
>OMNW01011224.1:0-16646 GCA_900303245.1 Selene dorsalis
TTACAGGAGCGACATAAACCAAACTGTATTCACTATAATTCACTTTATGTAATTCACAACATGTTAAGTGCCTTTGAAATTACAACACATATCTCCCAGCAACCACAGCTGCCCAGCAGGGAATTTGCTGTGATGCATGAAAGAAAATAAGATCATCAAAAGAGGCTGTAAGTTTAGCCAGCGTTAACAATAACAGTTTTTCACTTAGTGGTCTTGAAGAAATGAAGAAACTCACTAACAGCTGTCTCCAGAGGTGGAAAACAATGCCATTATCTCATCACTTTCCAATAGTGACTCACTGTTGCTTCCAGTCTGTCCTGAAGACGTAGCACTGCTTAGATGGCGTATTATATAAAAGGAATAAAAGCTGAAGTCTTGTCAAGTGATCAGAAAACACATCAGCAAAAAAAAGTTACAAATAGTTTCTTTAAGTTATTACAAACTACACTGATTTGATTTCGGTATAAAATCTTACTATTCCTGGGGAATATGACTTCAAATCAATAGTGTTATTACATTTTTTTTCTACCTCAGATGTGATTACTGTATGAGTATTTATTAATCAAGGGCTACACACAAGGACACCATACAGTATGCGTGAAAACATCCATTGTTTTCTATGCAGCTCCCCACCCCCCACTGCTGTTGTCCTGTTGTCTCAGTGACATTACAGCGTTCTCTCCATGGACCTGGCTGAAACATCTCCACAGCCCTCTCTGCTAATTCTCTAATGATCGCATGTCTTCATCTGTCGTCTTGACGCAGTTACTTTAGTCACAGTGGATGAAGAGAAACTTCCATCAATGTTTCCACATTTGAAAAGATTCCCATGGAAATTGTCGACAGTAAATCACTGATTTGTGAAAGAGATTCATTCATTCATCTAGAAAGCTGAAAAACGAGGGCAGACCGAAGAAGAAATTAAATTACTGGATGAATAGAAACCACCAGAGGTTAGTGAGAAAACTGGTGGATAAAATAAATGTGTGCAACGTGATATGAGCCCAGTTGAGTGTTATCTCCCAGAAAGACAGCAAACAAGCTGACTAAAGCAGAATATTATGGGGATTAGTGACTGTAATGTAACTTGTGATTGTTTTTAATTATAATCCCTTACACTTGTTACTGAAAAAAAGTAATCACATTATCAGCACTGGCCATATGCCAGTCTACTCTGTGGCATATGGTGCCCACATCCCAACAAACTGGGAAACTGAAATATTCACCAGCTTCTGCTATCTGTCATTTTGACCTCACATTCATATACAGTCTTGCTGCTGCCAGCAAAAACACCAGCCTTCATTTGGGGATTAGACCTGCACCTGTGATAAGAGGATGAGTGGGATTTACACACATCCAGGTGACAATCCTAAAAAAACACTCAGCAGACCATTTATAAACTACAACACTGGTCCGATTAGCCGCGGCACACAGGAACCAATAAAGGTTAATGACTAATATCCACTGGCCATTACAGGTAGTTACCATTTGAAAACATTATATCTGATGATGTTATTGTCAGACAGGAAAGTCCTAACTGTTCTTTTCTCATGTCAACAGACTACACACATTAACTTGGTGCTAATTCAACCAAATCTGTCTGTTTTTCCTTAAAATTCCCTTAATTAAAGCCAGAGTGTGATTAGATTTGCCCTTGCTTAAACTTATTTGAGGACTGGACTGTGGGGTGAGCAGTTCAGAGCTGATCTGTGAGATTACGAAGAGGAGCACAGCTGGGGCAGAGCGTGGAGGAGGAGGAGGAAGAGGAGGAGGAGGATGAGGAGGAGAGGCAGATGGGACAGTCCAGGGAATACACAGAGTTTTCATAGATGACTAGTCTGCTGAGGGATGGAAATAGACTCTAGTCACCCAAATCAATTTGTCACTTTTGGACCATAATTTTACAGCATATTGACCGATGTGCTGCCAGTGTAATCGATGTCAGACTTTAGAGTGAGGAGTTTGTGCATGTGAGGATGAACATCACGTGCACGTGGCAGCAGCTCTACGACCTTTGACATCGCTCTGTGTTGGATATTTGGTGTTATATCTATTGGTATCTACATATGTTCTGGTTGATATTGAAATAGATAATTATATAATAATTAAAAAGTCAAACTTAGTATTATTTTACTCTTTTTTTGATCTTGGCAAGTTCATATTGTTAAAGATGTGGTATATAAATTTACAATCCCACCTTTTACTGAGCAAGTTGAGTTGCCCTCTTGCTCTGCTGTGGGTTGGATTAAGACCGTGTGAGATGTTTTTGAAACTGATCTTTGCAGCCAACACCCAATACTATGACTGACCTTGTCCTGCATGTTGACCACAGTGATGTGTGCACATGACATATTGCAATTGTCTAATCTATCTATGTTCAAAGAAATTTCTTTTGATTGATTGATGCAACTTCAAATCATGTAACAACTAGCAACACTGATATTCTCACAAATCCACCTGAGGATGGAGGAAGTCAGCAAGTGAAGCAGATGAGTGAGCGCAGAAGGGGAGGTTGTTCCTTCTTCTGTTTGTGTGCCAGATTGCTTGCATGGATTAAAGTGTTAGAATTCCCTCCCGTGATGCCGTCTGTTTTCATTGTCTGGGATAAGCAAATCTCTAAGTGAGTGAATTTAATTCCTTCTCTCCCTCTCTCACTCTGTCTTCCATCTTGTTCTTCTGCACTACCTGCTCTCTCTGTGTCTCCATCGATCACCCTGTCTCTCAAATCACAGGCACCTACAGCCAGTTGGCAACCATTCAGCTGAGGGAAAGCCCAGGTGGGGAAAACCACCGTGCAGAGGGGCTACTCTTTACCCAACCTGGCACTCCTACCCCACCCGACCGTGAACCCCCAAGGACTCCACCGCCCCCAGCTCGCAAGCAACCAATGGATCGCGAGCAACAGCGGGGACAGCCCAGTTCGGACCCTGTGCTTGGGCCCAACAGACGGGCAATGGAGGGTGTGGAGGGTGCAGAGGTAGTCAGAGGTGGGACAGGTATTAACAAGGTAGCTGATCAGGGGAGTGGAGGTGGCAGAGGTGGGGTTTCCAGTTTCTACAGGCCGACTCGCAGGGGGTCCCCAAGGCCGAGCACTCACAATCACTTTGACATCAATGAGCACCTTCCTTGGATGATAGTGCTGCTGCTGCTGCTGGTTCTGGTGGTCATCGTGGTGTGCAGTGTGAAGCGCAGCTCTCGGGTGCTGAAGAAGGGCCCGATGCAGGATCCCAGCAGCATCATGGAGAAGGCCATCCAGAAGAAACCATCTGCCCCTCCAAGGCTGGTCAAAGAGAAGTGGATCTACTACTCCAACGGACAGGGTGAGTCCACTCTCTCTTTGATTTCTGTGAAGACTGGTTCTAGTGAAAGAGTCTAGTGGGTTTCATCCCAACACGGTACGTCCAGAACCGCAGAAATGCTCCATGTCTTAGGTTCTTCAAGTCTTAAGGGGCTTTTTGAGTTTCATATTTATTGATTAAATTTTTGCATGAGGAATGGACTGGTCATTTTATTTTTCCCTAACCAACCAGGAGTAACGAAGATATCTGATATCTGTAATCTGATGTCATGGAGATAATGGGATCAGTTAACATTTTTCAAATCAATGAAATCTTGTACAACTGGACGTACAGGGGTTTTATGGGGAAATGATGATGACCCTCTGCTTAGAGCTCAAGTAGTGTATTGTATCGACAGCAGACAGCAATATCAAGATCTGGAACTGGGATATTGTTTCATTGGTTGGTGACGAGATACTATTTTTCTATGAAAACATGCTTTTTTGAAAGCAATTACATAAACTGCAGCAGTTCCTACATGTATTGTCTCATCTACGTTCTAACAAACACTATCACATTATTTCAAAGATGGAAAAAATATACAAAACTACATATTTATGAATCCTCTGCACCCTCAAATTCACTGGGAGGCCTGGAAACTCCAGCAGTGCTCCACTGAAGGTTTCATATAGTAAATGTCAACTTGTTTACAACAATGTCAGGAGCTGTGTTGCATCCTCAGCAAGATGCAACACCGTGATATCACCGCAGAAAAGGTGTGTTATCACAGTAGTCTCACAATGGAGTGGTCACTCTGTATGTCCTACATATGCAGCATGGTGGTGGTGGTGGTGTGAATGTGTGGGGGGGTCACGGCCTCTTAGTGACGCACTGGATGTCTCACTCTGGTGCAATGACAGGCGCTGGTTCAGCTCCTGAGAGGCAGCGGAGCCATCTGTTGATGTGATCGCACCACTGTGGGAATCTGATCCAATCAATCCTGCCCCACAGCACATGGTGCAGAGGGCAGCAGTTATTCAAGCAAGGACATGACCCTGTTGTAGTACCACCCTGCTGTCACTGTCCACCCCCACCACACACTCAGGTCGCTGTGCTGTCTCACTTCTCCTATTTCATCTTGGTGTCTCCTTCCTCTCCTTTCATCCTTTGTTAACCCCCTTCCTCTCAGTCTCTTCCTTTGTCACTTCTTCCTGCCTTTACTTTTACTCATTTCCTCTTCATCATTTGTTTTTCACTCCTGCTCTTTGTCCTCCTGTCCCATTTGTTTGCTTTGAGCATATCTGAGTCTTTCATATGTCTACCTCCCTTCATACACTTCATCTTTCTTTTCTTTTTCTCAGAAGTTTTTTGTGTGTGTTCAATCTGTCCTCGTTTTTCTCTTTTCATTTTTTTCATTTCCATTCATCACTTTTTCTTCTTTGTGCTTTTTATCAAGAGCTGAAACTCTCACCTATCTCTCTCTCTCTCTCTTTAACTGCTGTTACCCCGTTCAACTTCTCTTTGCTCCTGTCTCTTGACACTGCAACTATCAACAAGTAGAGAACATTTTTCCTCCACAGCTGAGTTCTCGATTTCACAGCGACAGAGAGAGAGTGGAAGAGAGGGAGAGAGAGAGAGAGAGAGAGAGAGCGAGAGACCCAAACTCAGGGGACACCTTGTGCTCGAGTCTTCACTTTGTAACTGTGTGTGTACGCGCGCGTGTGTGTGCCATAATGAAGCTTAGCCACCCGCCACCCTCTCTCTGCTCCCTCAGTGACTGACCACAGAGAACTGGAATAATCTGGTTTTAGCTGCATCAGGGTTGTTGTTTGGCTGGCAAGGCACATTAATGGGTCAGTCGGGTGTCTTACAGGGTGACAGAGAGAGATATACAGGGAAGGAAATGAAGAGAGAGAATGAAAAGGTGGGGAAGTGACTGGGTGCTGAATAAGTGGCTGACTTAGAAGCAAAGCGGGGCATCGGTGGAGACCAAAGCTGAGCTAAAGGGCAAACTTCAGCTGAATGCAAATAGTGATGTCTTTTTGCTGGACATGTGAATAAGCAGCTCATCAACAACTTTAAAAGGTGATAAGTGTCTCAGTATTGTGCTTTCAGCTTGTTCTTCTGCCCTCAAGTGACCAAAAGGAGAGAAAACTGGAAATAGGACTCAGTTTATGGCTTTTTAATTTTGTTTTTGTTGTTAAGTAATTAAAAAATGTCTTCAACTGAAAATAATTCCAACAACTAAAGTATTTAAACAATATTGGCAGCATTGTCAATTTCAGAAATTCACTGGGTTGCCTCTAAACTTGAAAACTAGTGGATAAAATAGGTAGGTTCGACATAACCATCCAGGACACTATATGCGGGGCGAGGGTGCACACCTCATGAGCTCAAATACCTGAGCTGAGTGTCACATGATCGACTTCTGGTCAGTTGGACCATTATCTGCATGTGTGTCCCTGACTGTCTCCACTGTGTCTGTGTGGAATAAAGTTATAAAAAGGCTAACTTATGCACCGTTAAGAGACTAACTTGACTGTAGGTGACTCATTTTATTTTGGCTTTAACTGTGCTGTTGCTGATTGTGGGATTAAAGCTTCTATGCTGATGATGGACTTCTTCTACCAGGCAACTTGTTTACACAATGTGTGATGATAATGTCAGGATGCTGCTGCCTTCATCAGTCGTGTAACCACTAGAGACCGTTTGTGTATGTAAACATGGGTTTAAACGCACGGTGTTTCCCATGACAACTACTACTACTACAATTATATGAAAGAACTTCTATAATGATGCTTGTGTTTATGAAATGACTGTAACTGCTGCTGTCACGGGTAAATATTTGTGGAAGCATAACTAGATGAAACTACATGTGTGTGTAGACACTTCTGTGTGCTCCTGTCTGTGTGTGTGTTCTCCTGATTGGGTGAGTAATCTGTGCCCATGTGTATGTATTTATGTGGAGATTGTACATATGCACATGCAACCCAAACAGGCATTTTACACTGCTATTTACTCTCTGGAACATAAAACAAAACAGCTTCTTAATCCTTCCAAGGTGCATGGCTGGCTCCCCTTGAAGGTTGTAATGCCCCTTTACTAGAGCAGTTAAAACACTTGGGCAATAAAGGAGAAAAGGAAGGGAAATGTCAAAGCACAGATCACACACATACAGTACTTGGCGTTTGCTCAGAGCCGGTCAGGAAGTAATGAAAACTGCTACCTCTTCACAGCAGGACTAAATGGGGCTTTCCAGGGCCATGGGTCAGATTTTTATCGCACACAATCTGGAAGAATTATTTGTTTATCTGAAATGAAATGCAGCAGTCACATTTAATAAAAGGGAATCACAAAAATGTTGTACAAAGGTTAGATTGAGGACACAATAAACTGACCTTACTCTGCTTATAGCCACACTGGCACTGAACTGATGTACTCTGCATTACAAAAACAACAACAGTATCTGTGAGTTTTCTTGTGTACTCAAGATGACGAAGAGACACAGATAACAAAAATGTTGAAGAGAGTTTAGGAAGGGTGCAGCTAAAAGCAGGGTGCAATCGCAGGAACAGATATGAACACCTTTTCTGGACTTGTTCGCCTAGACATGTTTTGAGGCCTTAAAGCCTTGATGGACCTGAATAGTGGTTTCATGTATTTCAGCTTTGGACCAACTAATGCAGAGGGACACTCCAGAGAAATTCAAATTCATGATCAATGATCCAGATCTGAGTTTGTCATTGGCCCATCCCCTGTCCCTTTACTAAATTCAGTGCAAATGCGTCAGTGCTTTTTGTGTAATCCTGGTCTCCTGCTGAGGCTTTTGTGATGTCTGTCACTTGTAAGTTACTTTGGATAAAAGCATCTGCCAGATGAGTAGATCTACATGTAAATGTAATCCTTCTGACAAACAAACCCAGGTAAATACATAACCTTCTACAGCTATGTATTTTTAATACTTGTGGGGCATGAGCCAATGAAAAAGGGTCAGGAAATACACTTTTGAACAGATCCATGACTTGAAAGACTCATCCGATTTCAAAACACCACACAATGTAAATGTCAACATTCAAGTATTATTGAGGCTCCGGCAATTTGTCTCATCTCCATCCAGGATGAAATCAAGTCACAGAGCTTGACTGTAGGGTGCTATAATGTTTGTTTGCTAAAAGTGTCTAATGACATCTGTCACTGTATTGCAACTGTGCTGTACTTTTCAACACAGTTATGACAATGACTATCAGCCATCTGGGGTTACAGGCAGAAAAGCAAACAGAAACTAGAGCAACAGAATGAGGGTTGACTATACCAGTGCAACTACTAAAATGTCTCCAAGTTGATTTTCACACTTCAGTGAAATGAATAAAAACCCACTGGCAGACCTGGAGGTAGTAAATCAATCCAAAACCTTGTTGTTCAGCAGCAGTGTACGCTGTGTGCAGTTGGTGGTCATAAACATGGAAAAACACCATTAGAGTCCTTTAAGAGAACAACAGATAAAGGCATGGCTGCACTTCATGTGGTCACATCCATATTATTTACAGCATATATTTCCAAAGTAGGATGCAGATTGTGGAGGAAAACATGAAGGAAAACAACACTCTACCTGCCCACCATCCTCTCTCGTTAAACATCCACACTGTTAATAATGCCAGGTTCCACATCCAAGCCCAGCAGGGAGCCACGTGTTAGAATATACTGCGCTGTGCAGTACCAGGGTGGGCCGGGGTACTCTGCTCTCACTTCAGCCTGGGATTTATTGTGAAGAGCAGAGGTTGGGGAGGGGGGCGTTCTTGCCTGGTTGGAGGTACGCAGCGCCTGTTGTGCTCCCGCACACATTTCCCCAATTTACCATTGTGTGTTCCCAAATTGGACTGAACTTGAGAGAGTACATGTGATTAACAGAAAGGTATTTGTAAAGATGCTGACGCACACAGCACCCTGCTTCACATCATGTTACACACAATAACTGGGTGCAGGGGGAGGTGATACCACTTGTTGGATCCAAAGGGCTCTTTTTTCATCACTGAACCATTTCTCATTTCTGTGTCTGATTTGAATAGAACTTTATTGTTCTCTAGATTCAGTGCTGTCCTGGATCGTGTAGACATGTGAATTAGTTTTGTTCCTGACAAAGATTTTTCTCTGTATGTGACATGATGGACATTACATTGACCTTCACTTGTTTGGTAGAGGCTTTCATCCAAATCAAGAGAGGCAATTTGCGGGTTCAGTGTCTTACACACAGATATGTCATGCAGACAAGATGAGCTGGGGATCAGGCTACCAACCCTGCAGTCAGTGGACAACCTGCTCTACTACCAGTGTCTATTTCACAATTCAAGGTCTATCTATGTCAAATCTTGACCAGAAATTCAGCTGTCTCTGATACCATCCTATGTGATTCCATGGTTTGACTGTGCTGCCCTGCCACCTGCTCAAGTTGTGAGTGGTTGGCCAGATGAAGAGTGGAGGTGAATATGGGCTAAAAGAAGGGAAGTCATCAGATCATCTCACCCCTATGGGATCTAGACCTAGTTTCCGGGGCTGACATAACTTCTCTTCACTGTTGCCCTGTACATCTGAGTTACTCATCCACTATTTATAGCAGGAAACTCAAGGAGATATATAATATCTTCCTCTTCCAAATACAAATTAGAACCAGTTTGGACAGACCAAGCTGATATACTGACAGCTGAATTGATGTTGGTTTTAGTGTCTACTACTATCCACTAGCCAGGAACAGCTAGTAACGGGCCCTATTCGCGGGATTCCCGATGCATTGGCGTTGCAGTGTCTAAAGTAGTTCTATCATGTTGTCATTGATATGGACCGATGTCAGCCATCTCTCGGGGCCCTAGGCAATTGCTTGGGTCGCCTGCCCCGTTGCAGTGCCTCTGACTCCCGTGACACTGATTATTCAGTTTGGCAAGAAACCAAAGAGGAAGACTCTGACAAAATTCACTTAAAAAGTCTTGTTGACTCTTTAAGGCTCAGAGAGGCAATACATTATCTCTGGCTATAATTCATTTAGGTGTGACCGAGGAAGTGATAGGGGGGAGGAAGCATCAGCAGTATGTCTCCACTTCATCATTAACTCTCTTACAGTCATGTTATTGCAATTAAGATGAAATGCAACTGAGAAACAAGACTCTTCCTGTTCTGTCTGTACGGAGACACACACACAAGGAACCGCTGCACCTGTTCTGTTTTGACTGTTTGGAGAACTTGTATTATGTTTTGCTTAGATACATCACATCATTTTATTCCATTATCATTAAATCCAAGTTCTTTTAGCCAAAGCACTTTTGGAAACTCAAAGATGTTGACTGTGATTTAAAATGGAAAAGCTGCAGATTCTCACTTTTTACGAACAGGAACAGACAGCTGTTCAGTGTTTTTAGTCGTACAAGCAGTGTGGCTTTGGGGATGACTGTTGTTGTTGGTTGGCCCACTGCTCAGCTATCAGCTCAGTATACAAACATACATATGTACAGCACTGTGAAGATGAAAAGGTATGATGAGTTATTCTCCTAGGGCCACTATGACGCTTTCGTTTCTGACATCATCTGCAAAGCTAAAGAAATTCCCTTCAGCTTCAACTTTGTGTTTAGTGCTATTTACTAAATGTCACCATGGTAACATGCAAAACATAGTTGGTAACAGTGAAGCACTTAAGATGTTAATATTTTTCATCGTTAGTTTAGCTGAGCTTTGTGGTTGTAGCCCACACTTGAAGTCTTGTTACTGGGTAACGAAACAATTAATGGATTTTCACAAGTACTTGTTCAACTATTTGCTGAGTGACTTTACATTTAAGCACTAATTCAGAATAAAACATACTGATATTGATATTGAACATTGGATTCTCACATATAAAAGCCAGTGTAGGAAAAAGCATTTCAGATGAGGATTTATCTCTATATTACGATGACCTCCCTTATTTATTGGTTTCAGTCAGCAAAGACAAGAGATGCACAGGAACCCTCTGTAGCTTGACTGTGTGGATGGAAAAGACAAAGTAATTAATGTCACAACAGACATCATTATCACGCAAATTGCTGAAAAGGATGAGAAGTTTTCAATACATAATGAGTCTCAGATGGGAGATGGCAGTGGAGTCTTATTTTCCAGCACCACAAATGTCAACAAACCTCATTATGTGCTGTGATAGCTACATGCCAAAGTGACACTCGCCCCGGGTGAAACACCTTCAGCGTAGTTTGCCCCTCCCAGGTTGTTATAGTTAGGGGAGAGTGGGGTAAGTTGAGCCACCCCTTGTTGCTAGGAAACCATAAGAAAAATTGGGCATGTGACCATATATTTAGGAGGAAGGTGTCATTTCATGCAGTCTGTGAAGTTAAGAACCACATGGGTAAAGTGTTTTGATATTTATGTCCAAAAAAACATTTTTCACTCTCGAAAGTGAATTCAGTCGATCGTAAGTTTTCTGAGAATTGGGTTTACACCAAAAGAGATGATTATAAAATTGTTTTATACATGAGTTGTGGTATCTATGAGCTACAACTGTCTTTCTGTTTGTAGGGATGCACAACATCCTGAAATATCTGAAGATATATTAGTTTGCAACAAAACTATATTTGTCTTGATGTAGTGATCCTGAATATGAAAAGTGGCTCATCTTACCCCATTCTCCCCTAATAGGAGATTTAGATTTTCTATAAATACCAGAAACGTACAGCAAGTAGCTGTTGTCTGACATTTCAAACTATTGCTATTTGACATTTAGAGAGCTTATGACAGACAAGTGAATACATAGAAACAAACCCTCTATGCAGCTACTTCCCTCACAAATATAAACACATCTGCAGGCTGACATACTGAATCATCACGAGACATATATAGGTCATTTAAACGTAGCCGGCTACCAGTGGCAGTGATGCGTGCAGAGCAGGAGGATTTCTTTTCCGTCTCTGTGCGTTATATCCGCAGAGGTGGATGAGAGTCGACAGGCTCTCCGCCCAGAAGGCTGGCACGCGAGGTCCAGCATCCCCGTTAGGAATGACGCAAGTTTATTATTTTTGAGCAGGAGTATGGGGATAGAGAGTGTGTGTTACTCTTACCTTTGAGCATTTTGTCATTTTGATGTGAGGACACTTTGGCAAATGAGGTCAAATAAAGCTGGCTCTCACTTTTTTAGGATTAAGGTTCATGTGAGGGTTCTGGTGTGGATAATGAGTGTATGGGCATTGCATGCATATAGTGTGTTTGGCCCCGTCGGGATGTATGTGTAAGCATGTGTACAGGCTTCACGTGCATATTTATACTTGGCTCTCGGCCTCTCATGTGCGCTTGCGTTTCTGTGTGCATACATAGCCTGCATGTTTGTGGAGCCTGGCTAACGTCCATTTAATCTCTCTCGTCCAGTCTCTCTGAATCATCAGGGATTTATGCACTTAGCATGTTTGCTACAGTAGACATTAATCAGGGATCAGCCTGATTATGGAATTAATCTGTGTTGATGCTCAGGAAGTTTAACAGCCGTGTGGAACAAGACAGTAAAATATGGTTTGGTGAATTCTACAAATCGTCCTTGCTTCCCCAATAGTAGAAGATATGGGCATGATGGCATTATCTGGGGATGAGTAAAAGGTTTGACCTGTCTGTTTATCATGTTTGTATTGTGGCTATCATCAGTGGCTGGGTAATCTATAGCTCAGCACAAGGGTCCCTCTGTTTTCTGCATATGTTTACTGCCGATTGTTATTCAGGAATTCTTGGTAGTGGCACTGAAACCAATACCTTGGCTTTGAAACCAATTTTTAAGTATATTTTCTGCTACCAATTTTATTAAATAGAAGTGTAGCATACAACCAGGCCGGTCAGTCCATAAAAGTACTGAAAATCGATACCAAGCGCCGACTTAGTTTAGTTATATCTGAACTAACCAACCTTTTCTGTGCCAGCAAAACAGTACTAACCCCAACTGTGGTGCGACACCACAAACTCAAAGGTAGTTGGCCTAGCACTGGATTTTCTGTGTCAAACAAAACAAGGGGGCCCTCTATATTTTTGCAAGGCGAACAGATGAGTCAGGCTTTATATTTCTATCCGAGTCACTGTCAAGTCACATAACAGTCTGAGGGGAAGTGGAGCAGAGAGAGTCTGAACAGGCAGTAGGACGTTTGAGGGAGAGAAGCTGCTTGTGAAAAAGAATCTATACTTAAGGCTGAAGACAAATCAGCAAGTGTGTTGAGAGAGATCATGAAGGACAATGTGATGTGTGAAGGACATTTGCTGTGACACAGTTTAAACACTAATAGAAAAGTAAGGCTGCACTTGCTTTGACTAATAATAGTTGATGGTTAATGTCAGGCCAGGCTGTGTGCTCACCTGTAATCAAAGTGTGAGGAGCAGAACTAGATCCGAGCCCTTGCAGCCATGTGTACCTGGACAAAGACCTGGACCAAGAAGACTGAAAATATTCCACCAAAGTCAGAAGGTAAACTATCTTAGCTTAAAGGTAGGGTTGGACATCCTGGAAAAACGGTTTGAGCAGGCCACATTTTGAAAACATGCAAGTCAGAAATCCAAGCCCCTTTCCTCAGACTCTCTCCGAAGCCACGCCTCCAGAGTTGGCGTTGGGTCGGAGCGACCCAATGTAATCCCAACGAGAGTGACTCGGCTTTCCACAATACTGTCACGTGTAGGGACTGCACTGTGCAGCATCGCTAACTTTCTGCCAGCTTTTTCTCATGGCTCATTCACGGGAAAGAAAACAGCTAACACCATAATAAACCATCCAGCATCCAGCTTAGAGCTACATTTCACTCATTTCACTCGGTTCGGTTAGTGCACGAAGAGCGGTATGTGCAGAGGAGGGAGGGACAGAGTTGGCAGTTTGATTGACACATCACAATCCAATTGACTTGAACGTGGCGTTCAAAATGATGGGATGGTGTTTTTCCGGGATTGTCCGTTCCACAGGCGACTGACTTTTTTCATTTTTGTGAAAAAGCATTAAATTGATTGGTTGCAGTCGGGGTGCGAAGAGGATTTCAAACAATTCAGTAAAAAATGCTCCAGAAATAGATCTCCAACCCTACCTTTAACAGGGGTTATCCCTTCTTGACACTGTAGGAGCTGCTCTCTACCTATGTGATGGTAACAGGCCCTAAGTATGAGGGGAGTGATTGAACAAGTAGTCGACTGCCTACACTGATGTAGTTTGAAGCAGTTAAGATTATCCTGAAACTGGGCTTTGCTCTTTTGAACAGTTTGGTCAAAACCAACAGAACAGATGTTTATGACTATTGTTAAATCAAGCATTTGACAAGTAGAGGTGTATGTTGCACGTGCAAAGTGAAATCCTGCCCATGTTCTGGTATTTCCTCAGCTTCACTTAGCTGGTATGAGCATCAGATGAATAACAACCAGTGCTGACAGGTCTATCAATCCAACATGCTTTACAAGGACTTGAAAAATATTTTGACTGCTTCCCATAAAATCTTTGACCTCCTAACATTCTTGAGTCCACGTGACCAAGATTTCCACAGCATGATTTTCTTTGAAAGCTGGTGGAACT
Source organism: Selene dorsalis (assembly GCA_900303245.1). NCBI lineage: Eukaryota > Metazoa > Chordata > Actinopteri > Carangiformes > Carangidae > Selene > Selene dorsalis. The sequence goes on from OMNW01011224.1 coordinate 13,828, forward strand.
TTCAAAGAACTGGACAAACTGAGTTTTGCATGCTAATAACTCTTGCTGTAGGACTTTGAACACACCAAGCACTCCACTATGTGAGTCCATGTTAAGCTGGGTTGCTCCTCCAGAGATCCTGAGGTGATAAATCTCCACACACCTGGGACCTTACAATGATCGATGAGAACGAGATCAAGCCTGATGTGTTTAATGTCTGGAATCAGAACCTCGTCTTACAGAGCAGCAGCAGCTCAACGGTTGTCTGTCCTAAAGATGAATGAGCGTGTGTTTCAGCGTTTCCAACTGCTCAGCAGGTGTGTCTACGTACTAAAATAAGTCATTACTGCAGCTGACATACTGCCTCTTGCATCACCCTGCATGTTTATGCGTGTATCTATGTGCAGTCTTGAGCATGTGTCTGGAAAGCTGAGAAGCTGGTTCAAAGGTGGACCAGTTCACTGTGCCACTACTGGTGTTAAGACTCAGTTGGACAAGCCGATGATGAAAACTTTCTGTGCTGCAGTTGAAGCAACAGAACTTGACGTCTGCAAAAGCCCTTTTACTAATGTCGCCCAAATAATTACCAGGATTCAAAAAATGTAATTTTTGACATGATGGTTGCTCAGTGCTGAGCCAATGTCCAGTTGCAGCTTTACTAGCAGTTAAAGACTCTCCACTGCAACCATAGCGTAACTCACTGGAGTCTTTGAGACTCCATGCCCCAGCTTCAGGCTCTGTCTGTAAGTTTATAGAGTCCAGGACGACCTTATAGCGGAGCAGTTAAGGCACAAATGCCCTGTGTAGTAAATCTTTGATTGCACTCTTGACCGGCTGGATATGTCACTCCCCTGCTTTCTGCGTTTCTGTTTCCTGTCTGTCATCAAAATAAAGGCATGAAAATGCCCCAAAAATAACTTCCAACCAACTTGAAATGACATAATTTCTCCTGCAGAGCCACCAAAATGTAGTACAACTATTCTCACTGGCAGAGTACTATATCTTCACCTTACGTGACAGACCAACTAGTTTCTTTAGACCAGTGCTTTCTAAACATAGAACTTAAGGGGGAAAAAAATAAAATAAAGTGTGCTTGCATGCAAATTGCAACATGCCACAGAGCAGTTCCAGAAAAATTATGATTTTTTGCTTTTACTGTAACTTTCATTTGATTAGTCGGAGGTCAAGGTATCCACTTCCCCCCCCCCAAAAAAAAATCTGAGTGTGTGACTAGTCACTAATAGACATGATTTTGTGCAGACTAAGTATATTTTATGCTCTTCCCTGCCCTGTAAGCCATCATTTGGTCAATCAGTTTATCTTGCCACCTCTTTGGAACCACTGTTCTAGATTATGTGTTAAATGTAATAATAAATGTAATAATGTGGTCATGTAAGGTACATCAGATTAGCGGGAGGTGATAAAACTAAAGAGGAAATAGAATGATAATTAGAAAGCTTTTATTTTCATTGTACGGTCTGCATAGAACAAAATTAGAAGCGCTGCTCCTCATTGGTGAATATGACAAAAGTCAGATGAGCAACATCATAAAAGCATAAATAATATTACACAGAAATATAAAGTTAATGTCCACACTTGTCACTGCTGTTCAGAAGTAGAAGAAGAGGAAGAAAAGAGTGAGTGATACAGGACACAGTTTAAAAAGCAAAACAGAAAAACAAAAAAACACATCTAATGGCACATCATCCATCATGATTCCAACAGGTAACGGGTCATGTTGTGGCTGATGGGTGTAGAAACAGGTCATAGATTTAAGTCCAGTTTCCTCCAGTTGTAAATGTCCATGGTGACTGGAGAAAGAGAACAATGCTGTATTGTATGGAGCATGGTGCTGGGGCTAGAAATGAGGTAATTTTTTCACTGCTGCATCCTGTTAAGACAGGTTACAGCTGCTGGCCTACATTCTTCAATCAGGAGGAAATAGAGCAATCATGAGTCCTGTTTTCTTTTTCTATTTCTTTTTTTTTGCAATGCATGGTTGATTAGTGGTCAGAAAATGATGACAAATAATCTATAAGGTTCTCTATCTGTCTCTTTCTGCTCAGGGGTGGATATCCTGAAGCTGGTGGCGGCCCACGTGGGCACCCAGTGGATTGACATCTATCAGTCGCTGGCCAACGCCACAGAGCGCGAGGTGGCGGCCTTCTCCAACGGCTACTCGTCGGATCACGAGCGGGCATACGCGGCACTGCAGCACTGGACCATCCGGGACAGTGACGCCAACCTGGCCAAGCTGATCAACGCCCTGCACCGACAGCGGCGCATCGATGTGGTGGAGAAGATCCGCTGCGTCATGGAGGACAACCCACAGGTAGGGTGGGTGGATGGATGGATGGATGGATGGATGGATGGATGGATGGATGGATGGATGGATGGATGGAAGCATGACCATTGTCTTTACATATTTTCTGTCTGCAGCTCTGTCACAAGCCGTAGTACACTGTTCCCTGCATCCCCACTGAAATCTAATCCACCAGGAAAGCTTTCTGGTGTGTCCCTCTGAAGCCGGTCCCTTAGGCTCAGCTGCATTCCTCACATTAAAGAAACAGCTCACTTTAGGAGGATGATTTGATGTTCAAGCAGTCATTACACTCACTGTTGCAGCCTCTCTCTGCTCTAAAGATTTTGGGAAAATGGAGGGAGGAAATTGTGCAACCTTGGATCAGAGTCTGTCCCTCTGGGCTCCGAGGCTCCAAACATTGAACACTAGATGAGAGTCTTTTCTTGTTTGATTATTTTTACTCTGAAATGTAGCTATAAGATTGGAAGATGTATTCAAATATTATTATATATTATTACTATTGTTATTATTTATTATT
>OMNW01011224.1:16666-46907 GCA_900303245.1 Selene dorsalis
TTATTATTATATTTCAAATAGAGATGTTTAACAGAAGATTAAATCATCTTGTTTTGGGTGGGTTATACAATACAATACAGTACAGTGCAGTGTTAGACAAATCACCAAAAACAAAACCAACACTGAGAATCAGACTTAATTGTTGTTTCTTTTCACTTGATTAATGTCATTCACTAACATTAGCAGATTTTTTTGGCCAGTATTCAGATACTTCCTGCCAAATGCCATATATTTTTCATTATAAAGGTTTTGTGGGTGTTTTAATTAAAGAGGAACTGTGCACAATTTTTAGCTTAACTATGTTACATTTTTACCCCAATTAAACAGCTTAAGAGTAATTGTGGTTAGATCAATGTGTCCCAGCTCTTGTCTGGGCGGCACCCCAACACAAACGCGCCCCGTGACCTGTAATCTCTTGTTTTTGACCTTGGTGTCTCTGTTTCTATTGACCTGTACAGTATGAGAGCTAGGAACTGATGTCAAACTGAAATAAAGGTTAGTAACTCCACTTTATCAGTAGCAGTGGTTGACCACACCCCATTAATGTAGTTGTGATCAGTATTTCATAAGCACTGCAAAACAAAGAGAAATATTTTCCTCCTCCTGATACAGTCTTGTTTTCAGCCTCTCAGACAGCCACACATGTGTAACCTTACTCAATGGCCCCTCATGGTCTGCCTGGTATCAGCCTCGTGCTGTAATTGACTAAGAACAAACACACACACACACACACACACATAAAAGGAAAAAACATAAGCTCTGGATCCTTCATCACCATCCACTTTACTCTATCTTTCTCCTTCTCTTGAAACTCTCCAGAGATTTGTATCAGGTTAATGCTCTTGACCACTCTCTTCAAGGTCAGCCGCCAATCCTGTCTCCTGCAAAGTTCTTGCTGTTCTGCTAAACAACAAGAGCAAATACACTTTGGATGAAACTCAATAGTTGCTTGGATTGTGTTCCAAAAATATTTTCTTTTGAATGAATGAAGGTTTGGGTGGATGGTGGCTGCACATAGTGCACAACTGTTACACAGGAGAATGGGAGTCACAGACGTGCAGAGTCACAGTAATTTGTTGGGAAACACATTTTTATGAACAATTTACGGATGCATTCAGTATCAACGTATTTGTGACTGGCCAAATAAACAAAAGAACAACAAAAAAAAATCAATTTTCGTTTCTATATATTTGATGTATGATAATTTGAGCTGTTCTGTCAGAGTCTGGTGGAAGCCAGCGGCCTGAGCTCAGTGTCTCAAATGGTTGTAATTCAGCCTTTCATCGCAGCTTAATAATCAGCAGATGATCTCCAGCAGCTGTTTTTTTCTGTCTCATTGGATTGGTGGTGGATAAGATAGCAGATAATAGAACTGAAGGGCTCTGTGGTCTTATGGAGAAGTTGTTGTGAGGAAGGGAACACAGGAAGTGGAGGCAGTTCTGTGGGTCCGACTTGAGAACCTTATAGTCAAAATGTAGACACTGCTGGACACCAGGACAGTGTCCCTGTGCACAAAAATGGGTGATTTACCCAGGACTTGCCTTGATTATGGAAAAAAATACATAATTACAATTATTTAGATCAATGTTGAAATCACAGTCAGAGACATAATAGTGAGATTTGAATCATTAGGGCTTTATTATATTGATAGCACCCTGTTCTCCACTATGAGTGACTGTGAGGAATTTAACAGATGTAAGTGTTATATGTTTTTAAATGGTTTGTTTCCCCTGGTGGTGTTACTGTGTCAGTTTCTACCTGTGGAGGTGTTGTGTGTCTGCTAATGAGCAAGATGACTCACTGCATTATTCTGGGCATTGGAGCCGCTTGCCAGCCGAAGCCCATGGGGAGTGACCAAACTGCACTGAGCTCCGAGCCAGTGTGCTGAGAGAAACTGAAACACTGCAAACAGGCACACTGAAAGGCCTCATACATTGCATTCATTACACACAGCGTATCACTTTCCTTGCTGTTTGCTCACATTTCCAGACAGACAGTCGTTGCAGCCTCTGTCTGCTGTAACCACAGTCACATAATGTAAATGCACTAATGGCTGTAAACTGAATCAACAATGACGATTCAATGATCGAACAACAACAGCAACAGGAGCCGGCAATAGAAGACCAGACCTCGATATGATAGACATCCTTATTTATAGGTCAAAATCAAATCACTGATCTACATTGCATGTCTACTTCTGTCATGTCACATATACTTTATGTTGCCGGTTGAGCTAAGAAGATCACATGATCAACACAGAACTGAATCTAAACCTAAAAGCATGCAGGAAGTAAAACCAGGATAGGATCAGACTGTGAACAGCTGACCACAGCTTTAGAGACAAACAAAAAACAGGGACTTTAGAAAAGGTCAAGGTCGTGTGTTGTATGTTCCAGCTCATTTCACAGCAGGTCAATGTGACTCACTTATGGGAAGCATGTCAATACATGTGTTACATAAGGGCAATATGTGACATTGAGTGGCCAACACACAGTGGAAGATCACGGTATCGATGCTATTCCCGTTGGAACAACAGAGCGTCAGCTGTCTGATGGACATTTCTATTTCTGTCTGAACTGCTGCTGAGATGAAACAAGAGGATAGACAGAGGTGGTTTCCTTATTCTTCCTCCTCCCCATGAGTAACAGCATTCTTCGAGGAAGTCAGTGCGCTGGGCAGACAAACACCTCAACAATAATCTGTTTAGACATAAAAACATAAATGCTGTTCACATGTGTATTTGCAAATGTTTGTGACAAAGCCATATACAGTCAACAGGGCCAGGACACACTTCGTTGTTCATCTATAAATAACATCATTTGTTACAGTGATGTTAAAAAATACATGAGTAATTCATGTGTATAATGTACCTGGCCCCGGGCGTCGCATCGTACAAAGAGGTGATTAAATAGCAGCCATAAGTCTCCTGGCCCATGAACGCATCGCGTCAGAGACTGCGGCAGATGGAGCTGCCTTCCTGAGGGAGGAGTGCAGGAGAGAATCAACAAAGGGGAAAGATGTTTTATTTAATGGTGTTCTGTCTTTACGGCTTATCAACACAAGGCAGAGTCTGGGATGTCTCTGTTCAAGTCTGAGAGAGGCTCAGAGAGGGAGGCATCATGGGAGAAATGGCATTTGCTGTAGGTGTGAATGGGTCGACATAGGCCGTCTCATGACACACACTCATCCTTTCAGTTCACCTGTGTTATTATGTGAGCGTATGCGGATGATGATGATGATGCTGATGCTGGTGGCTGAGGTCATCACTCCTTTCAGGGAAGCAGCAGACTGAGCGCAGCAGGCAGAGGTGGCTGATGATAATGATCCTACCTTGGCTGAAATGTAGACTCATTTTACAGGTAGATGCTGGAGTGGAGGTGAAGCTTTGAACTCTAGACTTAGGTTCATGTTCCTGTTGACCTTGGTGCAAAAAGAGAGTAAAAGTACCACTGCAGCTGTGGAGCCAGTGTGAAGTTATTTAGGGAAAACCACCAGTTGGCATGAAGTGATTCTAAATTCTCTGTCTTGAATAAATGTAGAGAGGAAGTTGTTGCTTTGATTTTTTTTTCAAGAGAAACCTAATAAACCAGTGACATCAAAAGACAAATGATCATGTTTAGCCAGTGTCCTGGATAATGGCCATCAGGGTTAGGGTTGGCTCCCTCTCTGATTTAAAATCTGCACCGATACATGTTGCAGTGGTAAAAACACTGTGGCCAAAGCAAGAAGGTGTTGGGTTCAAACTAGACATACACTTTATGTTTATGGGCGACCTTTAAGTAGGTGTGAGTGTGTGATGTTGTCTAACTGGCTGCTAGCCACACTCACAGTGGAGCAACTCTAACTGGTCTGTGTGGGGCTAGCAGCTTTCCCCCAACATCACCAATGTCTATGGGCAAGTTTGTTTTGCCAAGGTTAAAGCAGTGTTACTCGATGACCTTATACACAACTTGAAATTGTACAGGTGTAACATTACCTGTCTGTGGTTACCTCAAGCTAAAACATGACTTGAGATCACATTAGGTAGATTTGTTTATTGAAAAGATTGGTAAGACTCCTCCTGGTCCGAAGTACAAAAGTAAAAGATACAGCTGTAATCTGTGGATAGGGATTGTTTGGGATCTCAGTAGCGATGACTCAGCAATTACTGAGAATGCTGAGATTCTTGGATCCAAAAAGTTAATTTCACTCTGTTTTGGAACAAGAATTGCTGGGCTAATTGGACTTAGAGGATGGCCCGAGACCAACAGATGAAGGCTGTCAGCTCCTGAGTTATGGTATGAGTGTGTGGCTGCGAGAGGGGAAGCGAGAGGAAACTGGCTGTCTCCTCTCTCTGTAGTACAGAAAGACAGTCAGTCCATTCATCTTGGGGAAGGGATGTGTGTTTCCTGCTGTGACAGATTTAATAATAGTTTCTCTTTATTATTGGGTTCTATGTTGGCCGTCATTCTCATAGGTAGTGATAAAGTCCTACTCACCAAGATAATTGCTGAAATCTGGGAAGGAACCTATTAAAAGAAGTCTAATGAGGCACGAAAACAATTAGATGAAAAGGTTTGAGTTGAATTCGGTTCACTAAACGTTTGGTTTTTACACGAGCGCTGTGGTCAGCCAAAGTTATTTGGAAGACGAAGAAAGCAAATCATAAATGTTGACAAAGCATCGTCTGTAAACTGCCTTGCAGGTCAGGAGCTTTTTTCAGCATGGACTGAACTGAGAGAAAACAGATTTTTTGTTTGTGGAGTAATTTGTGCAAATGTCAAATGGGTTTAACCCTGACTAACAACGGACTTCCCAAAGTTTAAAGAAGTCTTTGTACACTAAGCTTGGTCGCCCTGGGGGAATACTGTGATGATGTCTGTTGAGAGCGTCATACAAAACCAGATTTCCTACACACCGGGGTCCCTCGCTGCCCTGTTAGAATATGCTGTTACCATAGAAAATGAGGACTGAAGCCTTAAACACTTGACCCATGGTTGTTTCAAGTCCACTCATCTTTCTACTTCTTCTTTGATCATCTTAATGTTTTAAGGTCAGCTGACCTTCATCAGAAGTTTTCTAAAGAGTTCTTCCAACCATTTATAGATGTGTGGAGCACATAGATGGACAGAAGCAAACTCCATGACAGGTTTCTAAAGAGCAGTTTTTATAAATGATTTTTTGGGGCATTTTTCACCTTTATTATGAAGGACAGTGTAGAGAGACAGGGAGTAGGAAGAGAGACTCTCGGTTGGGAGATGACCTGGCAATCAACTGCTTTGGGGCAGAATAATGTCCATATGGGACATGCTCTAACCACTTGACCATTGAGAACCTCCTGAAGAGCAGTTTAAGCTCAAAGCCCCATCCAACATTGCCATCTTGCCAGTTCCTCACTCCACCAAACTCGTGGCTAATGCACAATGGGTTAAGAGACTTCTTCACATGCCTGCTGCTTCACCCACCTGTCCCTCAAAGCAGCATGACCTCAACTGTGCTTAACTTTAAGCCTTTATAAAAAAAAAAATTAGCTGCAGAGACTAAAACCCATTTTTTGTACCAAGCTGTAAACGTTTATTTCTGCTGTAAAGTATTTTAAGATAGGAGTCTACGGGGACTGATTCGCTCTTGGAGCCAGACTCAGGCACGCAAAGGTGAGCCAGCAACATCTTTGAGATTTCCAAGTGGGCCATGAGTTTGAAACAGTTTGGAACCAGTGTTCTGTGAGGTTTGTAGATTATCATCTGTTTGCGGCTTATCTTTAGATGACTTTGAGACCGTTTTTTAATCCCATGGGTTCCATTTTGAAAACGTTGTCGTGTAATGTACAATTACACACAACGTACAAAGAGGGGGTGAGAGAGGCAGACGTCTCTACAGTAGTCATTATTCCCTTCGTGCCACAGTGATGCACAATCAAATGCAGTTCCTGGCTTAACTGGGTGTTTACGATTCGGGTCCCATTAGACGCCTTTCAGTCGCTTCCATAACAAGCCCCATAAGATAATAAAACAAAACCACATCCATTACTTTGTGGGGGGAAAAGGACAGGAATTTCCCAGAAACAGCACTGTTTCTTTTAAAAGGTGATTCAGAGAGATTATGTGCATGTGTTTGTCAGTGTATCTGACACTAAGCGTGCTGTAACGCTGTCTAGGAGCCCATGTATCTATCTCACAGTGACTTTAAATACCACAGAAGAAGTAGGTAAAGGCAGGATGTACCCTGATGTCATACGGTTTCTAACAGTGGGACTGAGCTGAGTTGCATCTTATTTAATAGCTCGTCTGTTGAGGGAGTCATTACAGCTGAGTGAGACTCTCTGCTGTAACATTTTTGATCTAATTAATCAAAGTAGCCCCAGTGTGTGTGTCTGTCCCCTGTGTCCTTCATGCTGCTCAAATCTGCGAGCTCTGCCAGCGAGCCAGGCTGCCTCAGTCTGTATGTGTGTGTACATATGAATGTTGGGCTGCGTGCCCACCGCCTGACTGTGTGTTTGTGTGTGTGTGTGTGTGTGTTAGCCCCTGTCCCCAGCAGGCTCTTGTGTTGTGCTGACAGGAGTAGTCAGCAATTCAGCCTGATCCTTTCTCTCTCTCTCTCTCTCTCTCTCTCTCTCTCACACACACACACACACACACACACACACACACTAGCCTGGGAACAGCAATACTCTTCCTCTGTGTAGAGAACCTTTGCTCCAGCTCCATCCTCAGCAGCTCCGATCTGGCCTCTTCAGGTCTGCCAGCAGAAAGAAATCAGATTCCATGTGGTCTCAGTGTGTGTGTGTGTGTGTGTGTGAGAGAGAGAGAGAGAGTGCGTATGTGGGCAGTGCTGCTCTTGTGTTTCACAAAGAACTGGGCTGCTTATGTTTGTCACTACAGTGTATTTTAGTGTAGCTACACAACCTGGGCCTCATGCATATTGTCCACTGTTCTACACATTTAATAACGAGACACATAACACACATCAAAGGTCATTAAACTTCTGAACAGATGGAGCTACTTCGACCATGGAAATGTAAAGTGGTTGAATGTGAGTATCAATATCGATGTCTTTCTTTTATGAGCTACAGGGAGTATAAAGACAGAAGTTATTCAACCTGACCTTTTTTTTTGGATCATGTGTATCAAGAAACTTTAATTCCATTTTTTCCATGAGTTTAAAGGCCAAAGTGGTCCAGCAGTATGAAAGGAGTCAGTGACAATTTGTAGCAATGTTCAAAAATACCCACTCATGCATGCATTGTCGCTTGGCAATAACATAACACTTTCTTCATGAACCAAACAGAGATATGTGCAACAAACAAATACAAGTTTACCAGCGCAGCTAATAAAGGAAACTTTATGACATTGTGACGTTAGATTTTAACGTAGTGAGCCACAACAACTGCTGGAAGTTAACATATGCAACTCTAAGTTGGACATCAGGTCAGGTTGTGTAATTTTGTTGAGTGTGTCGTACATATGTGCTGACTTCCTGTTCCCCCGAGGCTGCTAAATTTGTCACCCCTCATGGGTCCGTGTGTTTCTTTGTTGTGCATCTGCTCTTAAAAAAAAAAAAGAAGTTCCAGGTGCATCTGCTGCTGCTGTGTGAAAGGCGGCATGTCGTTGTCACAGTGTGCACATGTGTCCATGCGCTGCGGTGCATATATGTATGCACGCCTTTGTGAGCGAGACAGAGCGTGTTTGTTCCGTCAGAGTCACGCAAGTTGTGTCACGCTGCAGCCCAGTGACCCAGACGTTATCGAGCGGAGAAAGAAAACACAAGAATAAGAGAAGAGCACCGGGGGTTTGTGTGTCACGACCTGTTGGAGCAATCAGGCCAATACTGAACTGAATAGAAACCCATTAGAACAAATTGAAACTCCTGCTGCAAGGAAATGGATTTTCTCTAAAAAAGCAAATGTCTCTGGCCCAGTTGAATTTCCATGGTTTTGTTTATTTGTTTCTTGTTGGGTCCAGTTTTTCCCTCAGCTCCGTTTTTCCTTTCCACTGAGTGTGCTGAATGAAGTGACCTCTGTGCTGCTGCGACCTTTAGGCCCGAGTGGGTTCACGCTGAGAAAAACAAGACATGCTCTCATGATCTCATCGCCAAACCAGTCGCTACTGGTTCAAACCACAGGTTCATTACCACACCAAAGAGAGAGGGAGAGAGGGAGGGAGGGAGTGGGGGGGCCAGGGGAGATGGGAGCAACGATAGAATGAGAGAAGAGACAGGAGGATGAAGAGAACAGGGGAATAACTGAGACCAAATGGGACAGAGAGAGAAATGCAGATGAAAGTTCAAGAGAGAACAGGAGAGGACAAACACATGAGGAGGGAACAGTGAAAACAACAGAGATGTATTCATCCACTCAGTATTTCAGTAACGTCTGGAGTGAATTTAGCACAAACATCCACTGGGACTTAAAGACAAACTCATATGATTTTGGGGGTCAAAGGTCAAGGTCATGACATCATCACAAAACACAGTTTTGGCTTAATGAAAGGAAGGTCTCTGTAACATTGTGATGGAATTTCTAAACACTTGGTAACATCATCCACTTGGGCTCAAGGACATACTGATACGAATTTGGTGGTCAAAGGTCAAGGGTCACAGTGACCTCAGAAAACACTTTTTATCTATTACACAAGACTTGACACAGAAACTATGACACAGATGGTTTACTTTAATATGGCTCAGCTGCAGTGTAAATGAGGTCTCTCACTCTCCTGTATTGCACTCAATAAAAAAGTAAAGAGTCAAATCTATAGAGAGTTAAGCTCTCATACAGTCTGACCATGCATGTACTATACTTTCATTTCACCTAATTTTAATAATCTAGGTTGTCCATAGTATCATCTGCTGTAACTCTGCTGCACCAGCACCTGCCCTAAGACATGTAACTCATTTTTTGAGTTTGTACATTTTGTTTTGTTGAGAGAAAAAAGGTGCCAGAGAGATACAGTACTCTGATGTCTCAGCCCTGGTTTGCTTCAACACTCATGTTTTCCTCTTGTCTTGCCCCTTCCTCTTCTTCTCTCCGTCTCCCCCCACAGTTTGACATCAACCAGCTGATGACAACAGTGAATGTAAGCCAAAGCCTCAGTCCCATCCACAAGGCGCTGGAGTCTCCCAGTAGTGTCGGCAGCGGCAGCAACAGTGGTAGCAGCGGCGGTGGAAGCAGCAGTGGCGGTAGTGTGGGCGGGGCCAGTGGCATCAGTGTGGAGCAGTCGCCGGTGGACCGCACCAAGGGCTTTTTCCCCGACGAATCAGAGCCTCTGCTGCGCTGTGACTCCACCTCCAGCAAAGACTCCGCCCTCAGCAGGAATGGCTCCTTCATTACCAAAGGTGAGACACCCCCACCACCTCAGTGAGGGACCCGACCTTCACTTACAGCTACTTCATTTACATACATTGCACTTTAAATTTAAGTGGAGAAAGTTACTAGCTAAAACATAGCTATGCATCACAGGAGTACTGATGAAGCTGCAGCGTACACTGTAGTGTCATCTGGCAGCAAGTGGATCCACCTTAACTTTAACTTGTGACACCTCCAGCTAATTCTTGTGCAACACACACAGATAAATTAATTATATAGTGGACGTGGTTATAAGCTGCCATGAATCTTGTTTCATTGGAGGAAACCGGATAAACAACAGCAAAAAAAAAAAAACACATTCCAAAATGTAAATCATAAAAACCAACAGAGCAATAAGATAATTAAGAATAGTCAATTATACTTTTTGGTTTTGGATTCCCATTCTTAGCCCAAAGTGATTGCTTAAAGCAGTCTGTAAAACTGCTGAATGAATGCAGAATAGCATCCTTCTCCGTCTCCTTTTAACACAGTTCGTAATTCAAACTATTTTAATATGTGCTAATGCAAACTTATATTCTTTTAAGATAACAGAACCAAAACATCACAATTTCTAAGAATGAAGGACAATTTAAGGACTAATAAAAGCTAATAATTTACTTTTAATCTTGTTATTTAGCATTTATAAGCAGCAAACATGAACTCAAACTAGATCACAAACAATCACTAACAGTTTAAAATAACTGTAATAATCTATGATGATTGCTGACACATGAACAAACTCTGACAATTGTGTGTCATGTATGAAATCACACATTATAAATGTCATAATGTAGTTTTTATTTGATGCTGCACCATAGTGACAGAAACAACTGGTTAAAATACAGATATCTAAATATTGAACCTGCACACATCACTTGTCACTTGAATGGAGAATTTCTCGCTCCAACATGTCAGTACCACAGTAGAGTTTCACTGAGTAAAATCAGAGTGTTTCTGTCTGATAGGGACACTTGTAGGTTCACATTAAAGCCTCCTGTAAAGCAGCTGTAGCTTTTCTTTTTTCTTGACAGTAGCAACTGTTTAGGCAGCAACAACTGTGTTTTAAATGCTGCAGGTGTCAGTAAGGAAGCTTTCAGCATAGCAAATGACCCGTTGCCTGATGCTGTTTTTTTTACGAAGCATCAGTTGTGAAATCCAAGGCCTGTTTAATGTAGATAAAAGAGGTTATATTAATAGGTTTTCATAATCCCCAAAGTAACTTTAAAAAGAATTCTTTATCAGCCACCAGAGACTCGCTCCCACATGTCCCACATTTTTATCTGACGGGGCATTTCTAGCAGCCCAGACACATCATCATTCCCAGAGCAGAGAGACCGGTTTGCTGCCAGTGCCTTGTGTGGATGCTGAGTATCAGCAGTTTCACATTCTTCGCAGACTTGGCAAGTTATCCAGACTCTTGCTTATGTGCCTCCTGCTCATTGAAAATGATGTGACAACAGTGCAATCAGTGCAAACCTGGATGTGTGAGTGTTTACTGCCCCCATGTGGTCTCTCTGGGTATTACCCTGGAATTTAACCATTGTATGAACATGAAAAATAATTTATATAAAATAGTTTCGAGATTGGTTGATACAGTTTCTCATCACATTTTCTCACAAAGCCTGAAAAGTATATACAACACCCTTAAACTGGGATTTATTGTAATTGTCTTTTAAAACTGTTGCACTAAGCCGCACAACAACAACAACAACAACATTGTACAAATTCTGTTATTCAAAAATTAGTTATACAAAAATTAGAAAAAGTAATTCAAAGTTAAACAATAAACTAAGCTACTGTAATTCAAAACAGCCTGTCAAATGATGTAAAAAAAAAACAAAACACAGACATTGTTATTCTTTACGATTATATTATGAATTTGTTGGCAAATAGGTTTTTTTTACACTGAGCATTAGTATTAGTATTAGCATTCATTGACCACATGATGATTTAATCTCGTATTCGCTTTCCTTTTAGCAGCTTCTAAGGAAAGTATCAGGCTCTTTATCAACTAATTGCTCCACTATGTTCACTGGATATAGGTGGATGGAACATGGATAGATGATTGGAGCAGCTTTTAGATCATTACAATAACAGTTCCTCCGCTCTGTTTCCCCTCCAGAGAAGAAAGACACTGTGTTGCGCCAGGTGCGTCTGGACCCATGTGACCTGCAGCCCATCTTTGACGACATGCTGCACATCCTAAACCCCGAAGAGCTGCACGTCATTGAGGAGATCCCGGCTGCCGAAGACAAGCTGGATCGGCTTTTTGAGATAGCGGGCGTCAAGAGTCAGGAGGCCAGCCAGACGCTGCTGGACTCGGTCTACAGCCACCTCCCTGACCTGTTATAGCCTGGTACAGAAAGGAGGGAGAAACCACACAGTGGAGAATCAGCACAGGATTTCAATAAGAAAGTCTAAGGAGGAGGGATGAGTCAGATCTGGTTCTGTTCACGTTAAGATTGGGTTGGTGTTTGTTCTGATGGCGTCTGACTTACCCTGTCGTTTTCTCAAGATTTGACCTGGGTGTGGTAGATAAGGTGGCAACTCCCTTCAGTGACTCTTTCTAATCTTAACTGGTACTTTACTCCTATTAACCTTCCAGTCTCCCTCCTCTGTTGTCTCGTGTGTGCACACTATTACTCCCTCTGAACACCTCCATCCTCTACCATGATACAGGGTCAACGATCAATGTAATGAGAGCATTTTGAGTGTCACAATGGTGTGTACTTTGTCACTTTTTCTTAAGTATGTTAAGCCTTGTCTAAGGTGATATTACACAAGTATTATGACCTTAACACTGAGGCTTCAGAGTCTCCAAACTTAGAAAATGCTGGGTTGACAAAGGAGCTGAATATGTATGAGCACTTTCTTTATCCTAACCGGCCAATGCCTTCACGTTTAAAGGATAATGCCGTTGTTTTTTGGTTGTGCCAATCGATTCAGGCTCTTCTTGCCTTTAACATGATTTCAGTGTGAGGATATAAAATTTCAAATGACGACAATGATTGCAAGAAAGTAAATGACACACAGATGATAGTAAATAAGCTATATCTCTACATGACACTGGTGTTCATCTTTTAAGGGGTTTAAGGTTCTTGTACACATTCACAGACATTTTGAACTGACCCACAAATCACGTGCCTGAACTCAATGTCCCTTTTTTCACCTTTTTTTTAATTTTGTTTTTTACTTCCACTCCTCCAGCTGTACCTGGACCAGGTTATCTTTTTGGGTCTGTTTGCTACCACTTTGTCAGACCAGCAGGTGGCATCATTAAATTGGAGAGCAACAGCCCTACTGCTCTGGAACCAAAGCCATATATCAAAAACATTAGAATATATGTCAATATAATACAATATTACAATGCAGGAGTAATATTTACTTTACCTGATTTTATGATATATGGCTTTGCCTTGAACTGTTTGCTCCAAAATAATGGTACAGCAGTGCTGCCCCAGCCTGCCCCTACAGAGCCAAAGACATATATCTAACATGGTTTAGATATGTTGCTTTGGAGGCTCTGCCACTTTCAGACTCATGGGTAGTATTCAATAAATACTTCTACCAGTACGCACATTCAGATCTGTGCTAGCTATCCCTGTATGCCTCAACAAATGTAGCGCTGATCAAGTGTTCTTCATCTGTATTTTTTTTTTGTTTGTTTGTTTTTTGTTTTTTTGAGCTTTGTGTCAGTGTGATTTTCGATCAGATGCAAATGGTTCACTGAGTATTTCAGTGGTATGGTGAAGAAAAAAGATAATAGAGTACAAGTGAATTATTTCATGCTGTTGTATGTTGCTACATGCTCTAATATTAAAATGTAATATTGATGCACTAATTCTATTTTCTATTGGGGAGGCAGACATGTATTTTCTGTGTCCTTCACTTTCTCTTTCTTTAATTTGAAAATGCTGTTCACTAACATTTGATTCTGTTGTAATGTTTTCTACATTTAGGTTGATTTATTATGTTATTGTAGCACCTCTTTGTTAGCATTTTGACTTGTATCTCATGTTTTCATGGGCATTCAGATGTATTCACCCCCAGCTTGGCATTGCAAGATGACCCAGCTGGGATGTAAGATATCCATACTCCATACTCTATTCTACTTGAAGTCTACTTGTGTTACTTGATTTAAACGAGGAAGAAATAATGTACTTTCAGTTCCTTCCATGTTCAACATTCTTAAAATAACAAGACTGAAAAGCTCCACCAAAAAAAAACAAAAACAAAAAAATGACTCATCAAGGTTCGGAGATGTTTTCAGGCACCATGAGAGCAGCAAATGATGGACTTTGTTTTCACCAAGCCAGTTACTAACAAAGCTACTGTGGTGCTAGACGTGAACTCTCACCGGTTAGCCTGACAACAGGGGGGGACCTGACCCCCAGACTAATGACTATTTAAAGTATTCCAGGCTGAATGAAGAGGAGTGGAGGCTGTGCTGCTGTGGTGGTCATGATGATAATGATAAGGAGGAGGAGGAGGAGGAGGAGGATGTGTGAGCTTGCTCTCTACTGTGCTGTGGAGGCTCAAATGGCAGGGTGTGAGCTTTTTGTTTTCTTAGGGAAGCCTGAGAGGATGAAGGTGAGATGTGAAAAGCAAATGTGGTTCGAGTGGATGATTTCATCAAATTTCACACATATAACCAGTATGTTTACTACTATGTAACCTCTTAAAATCAACCAATTAAAGCTCAAAACATTTGTCATAAAGCTTTCTGTAGTTGTCACTTGTTATTTTAGTGTCATGTAAACCTACACTGTAAAATGTAACAGTTTTCCTGATTTAGTAGCCTATAAACTCGTTTCCTTTACTCGGTTATAACTACCTTAAAGTTAATTGCACACAGAATATTGAAGTAAAGGAAGCGATGACGCTACTACACCAGTGGGAGGCAGCAATGCACCCATCTGTGCCCAATCTGCCGGGAGGAAGAAGAGGAACTAACGACTGTGGGCATGCGCAGAAGCCGCTCTTCAGTACTTAAGTTGACGCGACCATGGATGTATGGCCGCGACGTGCTTTTTAGTTTGAAATATTTGCGCCAGCTCGAGGCTCAATGAAGACAAGAAGTGACTGGTGGGATAGTTTATGGGTGGGATTAGTTTTGTCGTCGGGAACTCTGCTAAAGCACGAGGAGAGGCTGCAGAGATGGTAAGTTAACGGCATTCTGGCTAAAGCTAACGGCGAAGTTGTAAAATGTATGTGTAACTGTTTATGTTTTAGGCTTCTCACGGCTTGGCTGCAGGCCGTGTAGTGACTACAGTGCCGCTGTGACACACTGGTACATTATAGAAGTTACAGTCACATTGATGGGAGGAGCCACCGGCTTCAAAGAACATTCATGCATTACAAAATATGTCGGTCAGGGACGTTGGTAATTTGCCTTAAGCATGACAGCATGACTAAAGTCAGTCACTATGGGTTTATGTGACGTTATCAGACTAACACAACTCAAAATACACAACTCACAAAGAGTTACTGATATTCGGCTTTCGAATGAAATTTCAGAATGCATCTAAAATGCACTCTAACCTTTACAGGTGAAGTTAATTTGGCCTTCTCTAAACTTTTGAGTGCACGTGTCCAACTGTGCAATGAGCTGACATCACGTGAGTAAAGTTTCCTAATTAGCCATTAATGGGACACAGCTGGGGGACAGCGGGAAAGGGACAGTGAGCCATGTTAAGACAGAGTGATGCAGAGATTGAATCATTGATTTCATTTTGGATTATTCAAACTTTAACACCAACCACTCTTTTACCACTGAATATATTTCTTACATTTCCTGGTAGAGTGGATTGTGCACCACAGAGTCCATCATGCTCCAGTCTGCGTGTCAAAGTGAGGTAAGAATCCTGAATCACCTTCATATGTTATAGGTGTGTGTGTGTGAGGATCATGAATGAAAAGGAAATGTGAATATTTGCTTTGCAATTTGATTTACGGTGTGCACCTCTGAAAACAGAAAACACTCAGACAGGAACATCCTTATACCAAACTAGCATCAAGGCCAGATTCTCAGGCTACCGGTGTGTTGTGGAACAACACTGAATACCTGAAAGTGAGCTTGTCCTTTTTTAATGCCTAAATATTTCAATACCACACCTATGATACCTGTACAGAGTGACATGCAACCTACAGTGCAGCCCAGTTGTAACCTTATCACTCACTACATTACTGTTTACTGTTTGTAGCATAACAGCAGGTAGAACATGGAAATACTGAATTCTTATTTATTTATTTAGACACAAAGACAAACGGGTACACAAGATCCCATAAATCCAGTACATGCAGTGTTTTTTTTTTCTCTTTTGGTCTTCACCTTTTTAAACTGAACACTTCCCACTACTAGCACAGTAAATACACTGTTTCCGCGTTTGATGTAGCCCTTGTACAGACTGATACCTTGACCCAGTCTGACCACATACCCCTCCTCCTGATACCAGCATACTCCTTCAAGAAAGGACCCATAACAAAGACTGCTACAGCATAGCCTGAAGGTGCCTCTTGTCAGTTGCAGGACATCTGGATATATGCTGACGAGAAGTCCTGAATGACCAATGAAGTCCAGACTGTGCTGAGGGACAGAAACACTGCTTTCAGGTGACGTGGCACAGCACAGAGCTAACCTTAAAGCAACACTATGTAGTTTCTTGACTTTAAAATACTTAGGGGTGGTTAATCGGTCTAATTTCCCAATTCGATTAGGATTATTCAGGTCTCGATTCAATTACCAACCAATTTTCGATTATTAATGATTATCGATTCGATTTTCGATTATTCATTTATTGATTTTCTATTTGATAGTAACAGTAACCCACAACACACCACAAACTTATTCCACCATTAAAAAAACAGTCAGCTGCTGAATTACTTAAAGAAGACATATTATGCCCCTTTTCTACAAATTAAAATAGTTCTTAGGTGTCTTAAAGACATGTCTGTGACATGCTTCGGTAAAAATTCCCCAAGGATCAAACATCACAGCTCTTTTCATCTGCTCAAAACAGCCCTGTTTAGAAAGCACCTTCAATTTGTGTAATGTAGTTGTAACTTCCAAATTATTATTATTTATTTATTTAATTTAAAGTGATCTGTTGTTTACGTATACATCTCACTTTATACATGGCTGTTATCATGTTAGCGTGTAGCTCTACCATGATCTTGTGATCTCAGGTCTCCAGCTGCTCTGGGCTCCGAAGATGGAGCAGAGATGCAAAGCATCCAGTGGGCGAAATACACCTGTATACTAAGGATTAGGACGAGATAATGCGATTAATTTACACACAGCGTACTACTGCATAAAACGTTTACTGAAAATAACCGTAATGCCGGTAATCGTTACATCCCTATCGTCCATACAAAAACAGCGATTAATCAATAATGAATTTTTTTCACCACCCCTAAAAATAATGTTTTTAAACTCATTCACGTGATAGAAAAGCAGTTAATAGGATGAATCGTGCCACCGCTGCAGCCTGAGTGGGGTCGTGCTGTAACTGTAACTGGCTGTAACTTTCCCGTGCGGGTAGGAACATGTGTTGATGTCTCAGACAATAATAATTTTAATTCATGTGCTACTTTCATTATGTTTCAGTATCAACCTTCTTCCTCACTCTTCAACTGAAAATAGCTTTAAATACACAGCTAGAAATCTGGTGTGGCCTCTCTCCCTACCTTGTCCAACATCGACACACCCAAAGTGAATCATGCACATTCATGTTCATCTACAAGTTCAGTGTGTATTCCTTCTTAATTGTAGATCTGTCACTCTGTCATTTAATGCCACACAATGAGGGTTAGTGTGGCTCCAGTTACACTGACTAGGGACAGTGCAGTTTTTGAATAAGATTCCACTACATGCACATGGGGTTGTGAGTGTGGGTGTGTGAGTCTCTTTAACAGGCTGAAGACCTCCTGAAAGTTGGAGTCACAAAGATGCGTTTCATCCCAACAGTTCACAAAGGACTTGTTATTTAACTGAGTAGAATAGAGGGCGTAAAGTAATGTGTCCCATGGCAGCCATGTTGAATGGGGCCATTGTTCCACTATGAATAACTTACCTGTCTTAACTGATTTTAATAGAAGAGAATGAATGGGGTTCTTTGGTAGTAAATCAAATCTGTTGATGATATAGTTGTGTGTTTTAGCTATTTGATTTCTATATGAACTCATGCAGCCAGTAACCATCACTTTGGCAATGTCATTTACATAGCACCTGGTCTGTTTGATATGAGGAAGACACCTCTACAAAAAAGTTGTCTCGGTTTCTAGTTATATCACTAATCACTGTCTACATTGTTCTACATGTCACGTAGCATTACAGCAGGTTAGATCTCTAAAGGTATTTTCCCAAAGAACAGAGAGTTGTTATGTGTAGTCTTTCTATACACGGATGTTACCGCATGAATAAACTGACAAAACGATTATAAAATATGCCCTCACACTTCCACATCAGATGTCTTCCTGAAAGCAGAAGGCTGGATGAGTGGCTTGTGGTCTTCATCTTCTTAAAATGAAATCACTTCCCTGTAAGTCCCTAACATTTCACACCTGGGCATGACCCTTGCTTAGGTGACTGATTGTGATACATTGCCTAGCCAGTGTCATCTGCAGGTTATAACAGAGTAATTACTCAGGATTAAATTAGCATTATAATGATATGTTACAGTGTTTAACTAACTTAACATGAACCAACCACCCACACACCTACTTGTTATCTATTCCCTACATAGCTCTATGCCAGAAGAAGAATTATGTGTTAAGCCAGGCAACACAGCCCTCTAATTACATCCAAGCAGTGCTACAAACATAACTGTAATTGTCAGTACTTAAATCATATGATATACCATTTTATATTGATCAGAGTGATTGTGTGCTACACTAGGCTCTCTGTGAGGTTTTTTATCAGTCTGGTTGTGTGCCAATCGAACAAATGCATAACCAGTTTACCTTCATTGTTTGCCTGAGAAAAGGCTACACTTGAAATGAGATTAAGAACAATCCCTTCATCTCATTTCCGACTTCCTTGTGCAGCAAGGTACTTTGTAAATTACAGAAAGATCTCAAAAAAAAATATTTCCCCTTGGATATCTGATTTTTAAACTCAACTGTGAAACCACCCTCTGACTACCAAACAGCCTGAGGGCCCTATAGACCCTATAATGATAAACACTTATTAAAATAACCTACAGGAATAAATAGAAGTAGATACAACAGAAAGAAAGAAAAAACAGCAGTAGAATTGTTCCATCTGGTTTTATGTATGACTGCTGAATCCCTGGAACAAGACCTGCCAGGAGAGCAGATCAGCCACATAACTGTTTGTCAGACTCCACTGGTGTCAAGTTTCACCAGTGGACCCAGAAATGATTTCAAAGGTCTGGGTTTAAATAACACTGCTGACAGATGTCAGAAAGGTCAAGTCTCAGATTATTACTGGAATTGCTGAGAAACCTGCAAAGCAAGTTGTTGAGTGATGTTTGTGTTTCCCTCTGCCATGTGTCATTGCTACTGTGAACAGCATCACTGCAGCCATGGAGTCTGTTGCTGAGCTCGACCAAACACAAAAATGAGACCAGATGAGCGGATGGGTGGATATCTTGCCTGGGGGAAGTTTAAAGACACAAAGCATGTGACAGATTATAGTTCCTGCCAACCAGCTTCAGGACTCGTGCAGTCACTCATCAATAACAGAATCCTCTACCGTCTTTCACTTTTCGTCACTTCTCAAGTGAAGTTATTCAAGGAAGGCAATGAAAATGGTAACTGAAGAAACAGGTGTCTGATTAAAGAAAAACAAATCTAACTCACTGGGACACTTTACATATAATTTTATTTTTAGTCCAGTTGCACTATCCCATGGAAATGGTTGAGTGAATAACCTTCACGTGATTCATGATTATTTTTTGTTTGTCACAGCTCAACTGTCTTACCTTCATAAATAACTGAGAAAGAGACCTCAGGTTTCCCATGCAGATAATGCACTGTAGCTGCATTAAAGGCCCTACATTTTACACTTAGCTGCTGTTTAATTTGAAGTTTTTATTTCCATCCAAAGATGTATCTGTGGTCTCTCTATCTCTATGGTGCTCTACAACAGGTCAGTGAGTGATGGTAGTAAGTGATGTGTTAGTATATTTGACAGAATGACAGAGGCCCCATTAGGGTGCTTCACCACATCAGTTGCCACCTTCTGATCTGACCTTGTCAGCAGTATAGTACCACTTGCCTGTGCCTTCAAAAACTGTCAAAAATCACTGATGCAAGATACATTTGTTAAGGTGGGGGTCAGTTTTGGTGTAGGCACAAAAATAACTGGGTTAGGTTTAGGGAAACTTTATGGTTTGGAGTGAAATGACTATTTAATTTAGGTGTATGTTCTTTGACATGAATTAGTTCAGTTCATTTTACTGTGAAGGAACAAACGTGTTACTGAGGTCCGACAACATACAGAATGAATAAACACCCTGTAATACTAACAAGAATAATAATAATAAAGATAACATAAAATAATGACTAGTGTTGGACACAAACCGAGCAGCAAGTAATCACAGCAGTGTAAAGTGCAGAGAACAAAGCTGCACTTTAGCTATGTTGTTCTGGCTGTGAGACTGCACAACATTCTATAAAGGAGAGAAAACAGGAATGTTTTTTGTTTGTTTGTTTATGTTGAATACGGTCACACCTTTCTTGAGCCTGAAACTGCAGCCAGATTGATGACAGCAGCAACATGGTGTTCCTCATGCCTTGCAGAGCCCTCCAGTGTTTTCGGACAAACAAACTAACGGTTGGGTTCCAAAACCCAGTCCTGAGTTGGCACTTGCCTCAAATTAATAAGTACATTTGTCGCTAGAGTATTGTTAGTATAGTAGTGTTATTTGGCAGCACATATATTAGAGTCAGACAGTACAGTACATATATCACAATAGGCTGCTGGTTATGACTCACCTAGGCCTGTCACAATTATTACATAATTGCCTGATCACAGTTATTTTAGCGAATCGCAATTATTTTGCATAATTGTTAAAATCATATCCTTTCATCTGTATAAAAACAGCTGGATGAAACTAACAGGAATGTCATATTTCCATCACTTTCCATCACGTTCCCTCATCACTTTCCACCGTTTGAGGATTGTCTTTGACTTGGTGTAATGGCACGAGTGGAACACTACAAACTGTTTATCTCGAGGTGCTTAATTTCTAATATTCAACGACCGCGTTTTGATGAGCATCTATTGACATTAGCATCATGGATTTAGTTGCAAAGGCTAAAGGCAAACAAATGCAGTTTTTATTCATATGTTCCAACGTTTAATGCCAATAAATGGCTCTTCTTAAAGTGTATGTGTATTATTGAATTATGTGTAGGCTTATACTATAATAGTGGCATAAAATGATCAGAAAAAGACAATTAAATCATTAATCACATATATTTGCATGGCAATTAGTTCGTCATTTAAAATTTCATGATTGTGACAGCCCTAGACACCTTTTGTTAGTGTGTTAGAAATTGTTGGAAATCTCAATATGATTGCATCAACACACATAAGTTCAGTAATGCAGGTGGTTAATGAAATATATTACTTTCCTTCCACTTGACACAGGCATGCCAGATTTTTCATTTAGCACTAACCTGGTGTTTGAATGTTGAGGGTTGGGTTTGTTTAAGCAGCATTAACATATTTAGGGATAATCGTTTCTTTCGTAGGTTTGTTGATTTACTTGGTAATATCTAAATAAATAAGATGCCATAAATTATATCAATACTTGCTCCACTTTAGCTTTATGTGGATTTAAATCTAGCTGGTATTGTGGTCACTGGTTTCCCTGGTGCTTTGTGTTCTCCTCTTACTATATTGTCTACAAATTGCTGTTTCTGTAACTTTTACAGGAGAACTTTCCCATAAATCGTTAAGTAAAATGGAAATATATTTTATTCTATAAAATGTAAATCTATTGATGAGCCTTAGTGCCAGATTATTATCTTAGTTTTATGCATAGATGTTGAAATGGGGGGGGAAAAGCTGATAAAATCTGACAAGGAAACCAGGGGAATGATTAAACCTGTTGAGCCACCGCCAGCACAGTGCATGTCCCGTACTATGTTTCAGGAAGTTTTGTGAGCAGCACATTTCTCATAGTCCAGCATACAGGTTTGGCAGCCTCTACACTCGGCAGCACTCTGCAGTGAAGTGTTTTCTGAACACATAAAGGAACAGTTACAGCAGGAGTAGAGAGAAAACATAAGCAATGGTAAGACATTTGGCTGATTTACATTTTCAAGATTACATTTAGATTTTTTTTTTGCTTGGAATATGTTTTATCTGGTGTTTCTCAGGGATGGACTCAGTGAGGGAGTTGGTTGTTTACACACTGACCTCTTTTCTGAATAGAAATCATTTTCTGTGGTCTCTCTTCAGCAATCGGTAGCGCTTTGTGAGTGTTTATATGAGCGTGTGAAACAGCAGAGATAAAAGAAAGAAACACCTGTTTGCTTTGCTTCATGAGCATCTTTGTTGACTGTTTATTCAGGTCAGTGTGGTTATCATTGCTCTTGTGTATTGAGAGAGGCAATACTGATGGTCGACAAATATTCCTTGATGAAAACTCAGATTTATTTGTCCACTAGAATCAATAGGTTTTTTTTCAGAAAGTTAGAAAATACTGTGAAAACTGTCTGGTAATATACTGATCAAAGCTCAGTGTCAGTTAATGAATCAATCAGTGCAGTTGAAGTAGGGATAGTATGCTTCATTTACCTCACCTGAATATTTATTCATCTAATCTGTATATTTAATATGATGTGTGTGTGTGTGTGTGTGTGTCAGGTGTATATAGCAGCATGTGTGTGTGCCTGTGTGTGTGTGTGTGTGTGTGTGTGAGAGAGAGAGAGGAAGAGACAGTGTGTCTCCTGGAGAGGCGGGAACTTCCACAGAGTGTTTTGAGTAGTTACTGTCGGTGTGTTTGTGGATAAATCTTAGCACTGTGATATCACCACAACCATGTGAGATGTTCTCACGAAACTTAATAGGTGTGCAATAAAGATCTAAGCGATGGCTTAGTTGGGTGCGGCGGGACCCATGAGTGGTGAGTATTCATGTTTTACATTAGTGATGATTCCACAGTACTCGGGATGGAGCGTCAACATGTTGACGTGTGCTGATGAGACCAAGTTATAGATCTTGTTGGCATTTTCACAGTATTTACACACTCTTTGACAGTGTAAATTGTAAAAAAAAAAAAATGGATAAATAAATAAGTCTGTCAAAGTCTATCAATAACATTTACACAGATATTTACTTTAAGCTGTTTCCCAGAATTATAGTTTAAAGGGGAACTATGTAAAACAGCGAGAAAGCGACTGGACTTGGTTTTTAAGACAAGATAAAATCATGCAAGTTTATTAATCCAGAAACAAGACTTGTGATTTTGTTGACACAATTTTTTGTTATAGTTATTATCATTAGTCTTATGTTGGTTCTGTATGTAACCTCCTGCTTTTGTCCACGCACTTCTTTTGATTCCTCTGTCAGAAATCTTGCGAGGACCACCTGGTCTTGGGCATTTATGGTGAAATTATATTTTCACTTCTGGCACCAACGGTGAACTCAGAAGTTTAGAAACATGTCTGTAACCAATAGCGTCAGTATGTTTTGACATTTCTTTGTATGTCTGGATTACTGGGGTTGTAACCGACATCTGGTGAAAATTTTCATGCCAATAGCCCAATAACAGAGATACACCGATCAGGTATGACATTATGACCACCTGTCTAATAATGTGTTGGTCCCTTTTGCTGCCAAATACACAACAAACTGCGATGCCCTGTGTATTCTGACACCTTTCTATCAGAACCAGCATGAACTTCTTTAGCAGCTGGACCACACGGGCCAGCCTTCTCTTCCTGTATCAATGAGCCTTGGCCACAAATGACCCTGTCGCCGGTTCACCACTGTTCCTTCCTTGGACCACTTTTGATAGACACTGACCACTGCAGACCGGGGACACCCCACAAGAGCTGCAGTTTTTGAGACGCTCTGACACATCTAGCCATCACAGTTTGGTCCTTGTCAAACTTTCTCAAGCCCTTACACTGCCCATTTTTCCTGCTTCTAACACATCAACTTTGAGGACAAAATATTCACTTGCTGCCTAATATATCCCACCCACTAACAGGTGTCACGATGAAATGTTATTCAGTGTTATTCACTTCACCTGTTAGTGTTCATATGTGTGTGTGCGTGTGTGTTATGCCTGCCCGGTGTATATTTACTGAGAAAAATGTTGACTCGTTCGATGCTTGCTTGCTCATCCAAGGTTTGCAGACACTGAAAATACCAATCATTGTTCCATATTCATAACTTTACTTTATTTTTCAAACATGGTATTCACCAACATTACAAGCTAAAATACAAAAAAAAAAGCAAATACATACACATACATAAGAAACAAGGTAAGATGGTTTTAATTAAAATCACTCCTTGTTTTGTTTTTCAGGGTTTTGGGGATCTTGGCAAACATTTGATAATTTATTTAATTTTTTTTTTCCATCTAATGCTCACATGATTATATACTGGGTGTGTCCAGGGTTGGGCAGAGGCTGGTTGCGGGTACATCATTGTCGATGAGTGGAGGACTGTTGTTGTGTCCAAAATTCACTCCTGGTCTAGTGCGTTGCAGTGTATATTTACTGTTTACTATGTGACTATCCAATTTTGTCATGTATACGCTGTATAGACAGCTCAAGAACTGCTCATTTCAACAATACCTGTGACATGCGCATGTGCTTGCTACTAACGATCCCACAATGCACGGTCCACCCTTTACAGGTGTAAAAATTCCCATGAGGAGGCATTGCTATGATAATTTGTCAGTATCTGAAATATAAAGTAGCTACTCATTATACAGTCACCTATTGACTGTTAGAAGGTGATGATGAGGTAATGACAAAGAATCTCACATTAAAACACTGGTGGTAGCTAAACATGCCTTGAACCAGCCCTTTAAGCTGACTAACTGGAGCTAGCTGTCTTTACTTTAATTATCCACACACTGTAATCTGCTGTGTAGTGCTGCAGCACCATTGTGTGATGTAGCAAATTCATTTAAGATGACAAGATAATTGTAAAAATGTTATGCGATTGTCGCTGGTTAATTGTGGCAGCTTGCAGGTCTATTTGACATTGTGAGAAAGGAGACGTTACATCACACACATCTGCACATCAAAAACACAAAAAAACTTGTAAAATTTAGGGTCCGGGTGTCTGGCCAACAACACAACTGATGGATAATGTAAAAAAAAGCATGCTAGTATCACAATACTTCCTTTGTGAAGGGCTGCATCTGTGAACTGAGCCATGCTGTTTGACACTAATAACATTTTATGATATGTGACTGCCTTTTATGTCCACACTGACTTGAGTCAATGTCAGTATTGTGTGGCATGTTACAACAACATAAGGACATAAATGCGTGTGTCATATTTTAATGTATTCCTCACCCCTCCTTCAGTCTTACACAGGTCTCCATTCTGGTGTCTGTAACATGCTGAATGTGAACAGATGAGCCATTAAGGAGCACTTGAATCTCTTGACTCAAAACCAGTGCTATGTGGAAGAGCTTCTGTTCAATGCAGCTGACCTTGCCTTACCCCGAAGAGAACATCCATTAAGGTGAGTGCACTTAAAAACAATGTCAGACACGCGTGTCTAAATGACACAAAAAATGCTTTTGATGCCTTTGTCATGAAAATCTGTCGAAAATAGGTCAGACATTTGTGACTTGAAG
Organism: Selene dorsalis; assembly: GCA_900303245.1. Classification (NCBI taxonomy): domain Eukaryota; kingdom Metazoa; phylum Chordata; class Actinopteri; order Carangiformes; family Carangidae; genus Selene; species Selene dorsalis. Next base: position 41,786 of record OMNW01011224.1, read on the forward strand.
ATTTACCAGTATGACAACAACAAAAGAACACCAACTTTACATCTAGTTGCAGTCAGTTCACCACAGTGTTTTTTATTGGGAGTCATTCTCAGAAAAGTGTTGACTGGGTCCCTGAGACACTGGTTGCTTGCTGTCAGCGTCATAAATGTCAGAAAAATCATCACCTGCTAATCCTGTATTCATTCCACATTATACAAAGGACTGGCATCTAGCTATGTTATCTGTCTTTGTTTTGCCCGGTCATTTGAATCATTCCATGAAGTACATGATCGTGCGATGCCACAGTATCTTAATTTGAATTTTCTATCAATGTGATTTACAAACTATTCATAGCAGCTGCCAAACCAAATGCACCATTTAAATCACAAAACCAGTATTACCAGTTGACTGAGCAAAACCTTGTGTGGTTCAGTCAGGGCTTGGCTCTGGACGAGTTCCAGAATCACTTTTAATGGCAGAGCTTGACTTATCTTTGTTCAACAGTTAATCAATATCAAAGGTGACCAGTGTGGCAAGGTCCACATTCTCTGTGTGAAATTGTTTTTTTTTATAAAACAGAGTCACTGTTCTTAATTGCTTTTTCTGTCCCTCTCTACCTCTCTGTCTTAAAGGGAATGGCCATTTTGAAGAATGGCTTCACCATATTTGCCCTTCTAGTGACACTTCTTATTTTGAAAACAGAGATCCTCAATGAGTTTTCATGTCTGGTTGCACCGGTAGGTCTGCTGTATTTACACTCCTCAGCAGAAAAATATGGGGCTTTTGCTTTGATAAATAACACAGAATCATAATTCAAATCTGATGTGCTTTTTGTCTTTGCTTGTTTTGCTTCAGGAACATGAAACAGAAGAGGACTTCCTACCTCAGATCAGACATAGAAGAAGCGGTTAGTCCAATACTCATGTCTGATTGAACATGTACCAGTGTGTTGTATGTGAAGGTATCGGCAGATTAGTATGTCTGGGAAATGCAACAGATCAGCTATCCTGCAACGTTGTTGCCACAGTGACATTCTTCTGCAACCAGGACATCACAACATGAAGAAACAGTCTTTATAGTTCCTCTGTTAACCAAAAAAACAAAATACAGCATGTTATTTATTGAACTTTAGAAAATAGACAGACAGAGCCAGAATGTATCCTCCTATTTTCACCCTTTTCCTAAGCTAAGTGTCTCTGGAAGTACAATATTTGCTATATCGGGTTTTATGCAGGTGATATAGAGCTTGTTGTGTTTACAGCTTGTTACAAAGAAAAAAGAAAAAAAAGAGGTTAGACCTACTACTTGGCTGGAGTGTGTTTGGGTGTAAACCATGAGCAGTCACCCAGCTGTCCTAGTTTCCCAGCTACTCAGGAACTGCAGGTATTCAAAATTGTACCTCAATTAAAATGAGCCTCAGCTCCAAATAAACCGCATTTATTACATCCATCATCACTGAGGCAGAGGATTAAGTAACATAAAACAAACTGAGCAAGAGAGAACCTGAGTGAAAGGGACAGAGAGAAGCCATTGCAAACTGTCAAGCTAAGTAAGCTAGCATATAAACAACAGAAATGTCAGTAACCACAAATGAGACAGTACCCTTACTGCAGCATGTCAGCACAGCAATAAGAGCACTGTTAAGAAGGCAAGGGCATCTGTCCATTGAAACGCTGGAGGACTTCAAATTTGGAACTTATTTTGAAAATGTGTGTTCCTGCAGTGACGGTGGCTCCGGTAGAGTATGAGGTGGAGGTGGAGCTGAATGTGACAGATGAACAGACCGTGGATTATCTCAGGAATCTGCTGAACAATGACAGCTTTTCCCTGACTTTGAATTCCACTGTGAATGTCACGCACATTAACGTCACCACAGGTAAGCAAGTGTATTTTCATACAATTATTTCCTGTCGCCTGTCTAGTCACTTTTTTATTGTATAATTTCTCACCTATTAACTCCGGATATCTGGAGCACCATAAAACTGTTCAATCTTGTCCCTGACTTCCCTCACCTTTAATACGTGTGCCATGACTTTAAATTTGTAAAAGAAACAAGCCAATGAACAACCAAGATCAATTTGGAATAATAGCTGAAAACATTGTCAAACTCCTCCAGCGGGTCACCATGTGTTACATGTGATGAAAAAACTAAAAATCTGTTTTCATTCATGTTGTGTAGTTTATTTTGTGGTAATGGAAATTTTAACCGTTTTGGGCCTGGGGCAGGTATTTAAATGAAACCATCTGAACCTCAAGTACTCATGCCAAATGAGTTGGAACAACTGGTTTAATCCGCAGTGATTTGTTGAGTTGTATAGATTTATAATACTGTATTTTTTTTTTTTGATTATAAAATCTCGATCCTCAACAATGTACATCGGTTGAATTACTGTAGTGAAGGGGAAAACACAATATTCCTCTTTGAAATGTGGAGTAACGTGGGTAAAGTATGAAATGTATTTACTGTTACAAATTACCAATGCAGTTCTGTGCACTGGTTCTGCTAGTTGTTGTTCCACACAATATTTCATGAAGCTGGTTGACCACGTCTGTTTATGTATTAATAGCAGTGGATTTGCACGGATTAATACATAACCAGAAAATGACAGCGCACTCTGAAATATCTTGGACAGTTGGTCCCGCACATTAGAGCTGATGAATGAAATGATAAAGTTAAAGATAAACCTTTAATCTGATGATGTTGACCTCAAAATTGGTTAAATGTGGGGTTGTAAAGTTGTGGCCAAATTATCTGTAGAGAGAGAAAAATAGTAGCTGTAGAGTAAGTCATTCAAAGCTAAAAGTTAGGATGTTAACCTAAGTGGCCATTTCTCTTGAAAGCCATTAGAGTTAAGTGCAGTGCCAACACAATATAAGATTTGCTTTTCCCAAATATTTGAGAGCTACACTGTATGCCAATGAAAAGGCTCCCACTGGGCTTCACAGACGGGGAAGGAGTGAGGCCTGTGCACACATGTACAAGTTAAAGTTCAACAAGAAGTAATACATAATCCCGCAGCTGGGCAGCACAGGAGATCTTACCCTGCCCAGTGAGTAAAACACTAGTTTCCCTGTCAATAATGATGTTAATGATTTGTTTCATATAAATACAACCGATTGCAGAAATGTTGGCGTTTTGTAGTTTTTGTTGATCACTCAGTTTTTTGTTGTTTCTCTTATGTGTTTCAGTGTGTCACCCAAATGGCACCACCTTCCAGTGCATGTGTGAGGATGAGTATGTTTGGTCACACACGAATTGCATGACATACGGAGCCTGTGATGAGATCATTAATGAGACGTGCACATGCATCAACAGTATTCCAACTAATAGGGAGTACTGCCAGCCAAAGACAGGTGACCCTTACCGATTTGAATCTTAAGTCTTAAACACTGCATTGCTATATCACTACATCACTTTTCGTGTTAGAATCAGCAGCACAGTCAACATCACACAGATTGACATAATATTTACTGATAAGAACATAATTTTAGTTAAGGTTGAAAAAATATTTGGATCAAGGAAGAGCAGGGATGATTGCAAAAAGTTAGGACTACTAGACATACTGGAGTGATACTGCACATGCTCAGTTAGACAAGTAATATCATAATATGAATATAAAACAATAGATATTATCAGAATATTATGCATATTCGGACAAAATGTATTTGTTAAACACTGCAATCTTTTTTTCTTTTTTTTTTCATACACATGCATGACTTCCTATTTTACCAAACAGGGAGCATGCTCTTCTCTGACCAGCAGAGGTCTCCACTGAACAATGATTTGAAGACTTTTGAGTAATGAATGTTTTTTTGTTGAATACTCAAGTTTTGGTATTTCAACTGAGTGAAACAAATATAACCAAAGACATTAAGAGTCAGGTTTTCCGGTACCCATCCCTGTATGTAAAGAGGTAATCAGAGCTCAGTTTCCTACTGAGCTCCCTACTCCAACAACAACATCTGGACACTGCAACACCCAAAACTACACCAACAATTTTACTGTAGTCCTTACATTATTTCTCTGTTTTCATCATAACCCAAATTACAACACCAACACCACTGATTTTAACAGTTTATAATTTTCACATTGTACTAACATTGTTTTTTTTTTTAACAACATCTTTAATTTGTGTCTCTTTAGCTCCTCCGGTCGAATATGAATATCTGATTTCCATTGAGTTAAACGTCTCAGATGTTTCTGTAATCAATCAACTGAGGACCATTCTGAGCAACTTCAGTTACCCCATCAGCATCAGCAGCAACGCACAAATCTTTGAGGTCAACATTACTACAGGTAGGATGTTTTTAAATGTCATTTCACAGAAACATTTTAAATGACATCAGTGTATTTGTAGAAAACATCCAACAAATCAAAGTTCACCATTTTCCATTTTTGTACCTCTGTTTTGGTCTCCACCAATTTCCAAGTAAATCAGTTTATTCAGCTACTAAAAGACTGACTCCCTTTTTTAGATAGATAGTCTATTTATTTATCTTTTCATTTATGTTGTATGTGATCAAAATGACTCTGAAACATTTCCTCATCAGTAAAATCCTTTTTTTTTTTCATTCTCATGTCAGTTTGCTCTCCGAGCAGTGGTGGCTTCCAGTGCAGATGTGAGGATCAGTACCTCTGGTCATGTGACCAATGTTCCATGTATGGATTCTGTGACAACAACACTTCTAACACATGTGATTGCATCAGTGCCATCCCTCCTGATGGACAATACTGCCAGCCTATTGACCAATACAGTAAGTGAATGCCAGAATATTTTGTGACAGGACACCATTGTTGACTAGATGCTAAAATCATTCTATGTAATCAGGATAATCAAACCTAATCAATGTTCCACCTGTCAACTGAAAATGAATTTACTGATACAGAGATCTTTCATCTACCAACAGACTCCACAATCTGTCTCCCATCAACACCCTTGACACCAACAACAAGTAAGCTTGATGAGACATTTCATCAAGAGATAGTGTGACCATTAGTAATACATCCAACATTATTTTTACATGATCTTTAATTTGTGTCTCTTCAGCTCCTCTGGTTGAATATGAATACCTGATTTCCATTGAGTTAAATGTGTCAGATGTTTCTCTAATCAATCAACTGAGGACCATTCTGAGCAACTTC